>JAQMCX010000021.1:6354985-6394811 GCA_029814765.1 Acanthurus leucopareius | reverse complement strand
TGTGTCCACCCACAAGTGTCTATTTTGATTTAAAAGGGGATCTCACAGGCAGATAGACAATTAAGAGGGAGTTTCTCCGAACCGACACACAGGATACGTTCAGGACTGCACACACACCACCACAAGAAAGAGGAACGGGCTCATGCGTGTCAGCATCATCCTCGACATAACAGACGGCGAATGTTTTACTGCAACATCAAGAAAACAGAGCCAGACTCCAGCAGGGCCGATATCAAAGAACTGAAAGCTGCCTGAGCTGCAGAGTAATGCCCTCTGTTACTGTTTTGACAGGCTGAACTTATCTCTGTTTCTAACTGATGTGATGAGCTCCATCGGGCCTCTTGGAGATGTCAAAATAAGAGCTTAGTGTGATAAACGGATGGGACCACCGGAACCCTGGATCCGCTCTGATAGCAGCATTAGACCGGCTATTAGTGGCTCAAAACGCAGCCATGCAGGCCTGATAAATGTCATGAAATCATCTCAAATATTTAATATAATCCTGTTTACACATTTAAAGATGGAGTAGCAGTGAGTGCACAAGATCTGAGCCCGCCAAATCTTGAGCAGAAAGCAGAGGTTGTTGTCTTCATGTCCCGTCCCACCTCCTCTGGCCTCTTCACTGCTTTAAAAATAGCAGTGACCCATCTTTAAATAGGACATTGTTTTGTCTATTGTCTTTCCATCCCTGTGCTGTCCTGATCACTGATGCTGAAGCGCTGCGGTAAACATCCTCTGACCCCCCCCGACACCACACTCTGACCTCAGTCAACTAAGCAGACGTCAGAGTTTGAGGAATGTGTCATAAATTTTTCGCTTTAAATTACAGATGAAGACCTGAGACATTTTTTTGTGCAGCTTGCTTCTCGAGTATTTATTTATGTTTTTCCTGACATTTTTTTCAGCAGCATCAAGTGTCTTACATCATTTTTCATAACAGACAACTTTAAGTTTTAGTCCAGTCCCTTTTAAATCCTGATTATACACTTGCTTTGCATGAAAATGGAGGAATTTATCGGGATTTTTTTTAAAAACATTAGGTGTATCCTATTTTAGAGAGGAGAGACAATGAAAAGACAGATCAGATGTGTGTGGACCAATAAGAAGGCTGTTTCTCCATCATTATTTTGATATAAACGCTGGTTTTAGATCAAAGTTTTCTTTAATGAAATCATTTTCTTTGAATTTGTTGAGATGTAAGAGAGCACTAGCGGGAAATACAACTTGCTAGACATGGTTTCTCCTTTCAACATGATTAGACTCAGCATCAGACTGTTTAAGAGGAGCCTTTTAAAAGGATGTTTAGGGGTTCGGAGAAGGGGGAGGGGGGTGCGCTGGAGTGGTGGCTCCCCATTCTTCCCATTATCCGACTTGCCACTTTCTTTGGAATGAAGGCCATCTATCAGGAGCCCCTATAGGTCCTTTCAGAGCCGAATAAAAGGATCAGTGTGGGCAGACCTGTCTGTGGCTTGCTCAGACATGGGAGACAACAGATGTGTTAAACTTAGCCGGCTCCCTCACAAAAAGCCCCGAGAGCCGAGGCTGCATGCTCTCTAATGGAGAAGCAGCTTTATGTTAAATTGCTGAATGGAGTCAGTCAAAGCTTCTGCCTGCTTTTAGCGAGCGACGAGGAATCCCACATCATAAAGAAGACTTCACTTCCCTTCCCTCCACTCTCAGGAAGAAAAGAGTTGCAAAGAAAAAAGCCGTAAAATTGTTACAAGACCTTTAACTAAACTGCATCTTTAAACCCCATAAAACCCACAGGTTTTGTTTCCAAAGGTCTGGATCGTCTGGACTTTAGATTAGGAAGATCAAAGAACTGATACAACTAAACCCTGTTTTAGTTAGCAATATGATCACATCACAATGACTGATACTAAAAAATGGACAACTCAAACGAAAGATTTTTTCCTGGACTATTACATTCAAAGATTTTACATGAGCAGACATCAACAAATTTATGTTAAAAAAAGGAAAGTATTCGAACCAAAAAGTATCTTTTAGGGTGAGTTGCCCTCTTCAGAGTGTTTTAATATGACTTTTGATGTAGTTCTAATTATAATATCATAACTTTACATTAATATTTGCTGTTTTCAAGCTAAGTATAAAGCTGCTTTGAACCATTTTATATGAATCAGTTATACTTTCATAACTCAGTAGAAGAGAAAAATTAGCTAATGAGAAGATTTTTTGCTGTGTCTGCACTTTGCAAGATGTTAATCTGAAAAGTCAGTGAATGAAATACATAATAAATGGTGAAGTAAATTGAATTAAGATGCAGCTTTGATGCATTTATATAATTATATTACATTAAATAATTTTGATTTAAAAATCCCTATTCTGCTTAGATTTTGGTGATTCTGGACATGATTTTACTTGTTATAAAAGGCAAAACTAAATTTTGTGGTATCATCCACCCCTATTTCAAATGTATTATTACGTGTCTTCTCAATATTGTTTTATTTTGCAACAATGTTTCTTTGTTGCAGACAACAGAAAACATGGCCTCCAGTATGACAGAAAACTATGAGAGCTTGTTGCTGTTTGCCTGCCGGGGCCGTGTTTACCCCCCTGTTTTCCTGTGGGAATCAGGATAATCCAGAGAGATCACAGCTTTTTTCTCAGAGAGCACATGTCTCCTTTATGGATTTCACATCAAGTGAGACTTATAAATTTAGCAGTGCAGCTCATATTAAATCGCACATGACACATCAGATATTTTGCTGAAATCACCCTCAAACACAGAGGAGCTCAGTTTAACTTCTGCACCATAGTGTCCCTCTGTGACACTGAGGGAGGAGGAGCAAAGGTCTCTGCATCAAACCCTGGAGCCTAAACAATGGGAGCTTGGCGTGGACAGCCCCAGGCGAAGCCATCTGCCGCGGAGAGAGTGGAGTCCCTTTGTCAGCTATTGTGGAATGTGGAAGCAGATTGATGAGGGCCGGGTGATTCCTTTAGGGCCTCGTGAGGCAGCAGGCAGAGCTGCGCGAGGCCCAATAGACACCACAAGGAACTCCCCCTCTCCTTCTGTCTCCAGCACCAGCCACCAGGCAGTCACATGACGGAGCAGCCAGACGCCACAACTTGTGAGAATGAAAAAGAGAAGGTGTTTCTAGAAGCTGATGTAATGTTGCAAAGCACAAATGTTCCCAGAGGACATTAAATTAAAGGCCTCTATGAAAAGAGAAAGCTTTGTTTTGGTATCTTTCAGTGATAGCTTGAATCTGGATGAGAGGAGAGCTTTTTTCTCCCCCAGTGAGCGTAAGAATGATTAGTTTCTCTTCTGCTATGTTGTATAAGAATGTGACGACCTCTGACCCTCTCAGCAGGTGTGTGTGTGGACGGCCTTTATTAAGAAAAGCCAGTCCAGCAGCTCCTTTGGAGTGGGAGGGTCGGGGGTTGGAGGACAGGGCAGATGTTGTATGTGAAATCCCCCAGGGAAAGTGTGCCGCCACAGAGGAGAGGGGTCAGGGCGAGAGGGCAGATCTGTGACACAGCCAACACAACACACAACTCTGGTTTCCATGGCAGCCCGCTGCATCACTAAGCCGTCTGTCTCCAGGACACAAAGTATGGCATCACTAATAAAATGAGCCTTTATTCTGCTTTCGATAGCAGGAAAACTCCACAATCTGCTTTAGAATCAGCATCGGGATCAGATTCAGTTTTGTAAAGTGCACTGGCAGGAAACTTTACTGATCATTAGATCAATCCAAAGTTTACAAGAAAACAAATGACAAGAAGAAATAAAGTTTTTTTTTCAACAAACTGCTTTAAAGTTTGTGCTATAAAGTATTAAGATACTTAACTTAAGTGAAGTACCAATATCAAGATTTGACATAACAAGTAAAGTCCTGTATTCATAATTATACTCATAACATAAAGTTAAACAAATTGTACTCAAACTTTTAAAAGTAAAAGTTCTAACAATGCAGGTAAATGGGCTCTGAGATTGCTGTGTTATGAGATATTTTTATTATCATTATTATTATTATTTAAACTCATTTATAACTAGCGTTTTAATGTTGTGGCTGGTTGAGGTTAAATTTAACAGTATTACATGGGGGAAAAGCAGCATTGACAGTTTACTAAGCTGGCAAATAATGAAATGGAGTAAAACTGCAGTATTGCCCTCACAAATGTAGAGCTGAAGTAAAGGTTTTAAGTACAACAAAATGAATATATCTCATCTCTGAAATGAACTATTTTTGTACATTTTTTGTGCACTATTTTTAAAAACAATATTTGTGCATCATTCCCATCATTCCTGGCTCCCATTGTTTTTCCTGCACACAAACACAATGCAAAATCTTGACAAATAAACAGTGACTATAAAAAGAGACTTCAGTGTCTGGAGATGGCCTCTGCTGCAGAGCTTCAAAGCCACAGGGTGCTGCAGAAATGAGATGGGGATAAAAAGCACAGCTTGTTGTCCTGACTGTTTACTGTAGCTGGACTGAGAGTCATTTCCTTTGAGGTGATGGCTGCAGAGGAATGCGACCCTCTGCTGATGTCTTTGAACAAACCCTGGCTGCTTAAGGTTATCTCAGTACGCGCTAAGCTGCAGTAAATCATCCACTTCAACTGGCTAAAGAGTCGCCCACTTATTCTGCTGATCTGGTCACACCCTCGTTGTAACAAATTGCAGTGTGAGAGTGAGAGAGGCTCTTATTCAATACGCTGTAGATGAAATCTTCACTGGACAGAGACATGTTACTGTCAAAGACAATTTACAACCCAGAGCTTTACACAGAATCATTTTGGCATCTGACCTTAAGCATCAGATCTTCTAATAGCCATAAAGGACATGTGATAAATCTGGGAACTGTGTTATAATTAATAAACCACACTATACAACACAAAGAACCTTGTTCCTTCAAAACTTTGCTCAAAGGAAGCTGGCTTGAGTGATTAAATGCTTCAGATGATGTAAAATGTTCTGCAGAAACACTTTTCTCGTGAGCTCGCCAGCAGAAAACATTACCCAACAGTCTTTATGTTTTTTCCTCATGACCTTGTCCTTAAAACGCCATTGTTGATTCTGCCAGGGGTCTCTGTCCTACGACAAAGGGCCCTCTCTGTGACGATGCTCACTGGCCAACTTCTCGCCCATTATATGGGATCTGTCGGTCCCGTGACGCATGACATTTGTATAACATTACCGGGGGTCACGGCCCACGGTCAAGAAGATCGGGGTGAATGAAAGAAAGCGGGTCAGGGCTCTGGACAAATCTTGAACTTCAGTCGGCATGAAGAAAGCATGGGTCACATCATACTTAGATATGCATCTCCAGCCAGTAGTTGGCCATAATGTTTGAAAAGGTCTCCTCAGAGTCCCTTGTCATCTCTCTATAGTGCTATTGTCGAGGAGGCTAAAGGAACCGCTAAATAATGACACAAAGGGTCTTACATCATACAACTAAATCCATCAAAGGATACAGAGAAATATGAGCATATTCCTTTAAAAAAAATAACAATTTACTATTTTAAAGCTCTTTTTCTTCTTACGTACCATGAGCTTCCATTTATTAAATCTTTACATGATTATTTGTCATGTTTCCAAACAAATGCAGCAACATTAATGCCCTACAGAGGAGACTGTGAAAACAGTTAGCTGTGGTCCTCATATGTTGTGATCATCATGCCGACATTTTACAACGCCACTTTAAATATAATCCCTAAGCCCTTTTGTCTTCTTAACTGTTCAGATTTTCACTTAAATATTAACATCAGTTTGCGAACATGCTCACAATGATATTATCAGGTATAGTACATATCATTTTCACCATCTTAACATGTTAGCATGCTAAAGTTTTCTAACTGGAAATAAACACAAAGTAGAACTGAGGCTGATGGGGATTTGATCATGACAAATTTTTGGCAATCCTGCCGATAGCTGTCATATGTCACCAAGACCAAAAATGGTATCATTTGAGGGTGATCTCATTATTCAGGCCTATGCAACTCTTCCCTTGGGGATCATAAATGTCTGTAAAACATTTCTTAACAATGGTGTCATTGTTGTTGAGATGTTTCAGTCTGAAAAAAGTTGCGGTGGACCCATTAAACCAACATGCTAGGCTAACCATTCTGCTAGCATTGCTTAAAAAACAAAACACGAGGGGGCAAACGACATGAAAACAAGTAGTTTCGCAACTTTGCATGTTTAAGTGAATGTTTATTGTGGTTTGTAACAACTTTGTTTATGGATTATCTTGTACAAGAATGTGGGCAAATGAGGCACTAATTATACGCCGGCAAGTATTTGAACACCATGCCTAAACAAGCCAACGCCACAGACGGACAGGCGATTCACTACAATATAATGGATGATAAACAGCGGGACTGTGAAAACTTTGGAGTTCCTCTTCTTCTACATGAAGCGAGAAGATAAGTCTCTGTATCCCTGTCTTCTGCCAGAAAGGATACAGGTACCGTCGTACCTCCATGAGCCAACACAAACATGGAAACTTCATCACTGCCTGAGCAGAGATGCAGGGAGGAGCCCTTTCCTCTCCACAAAACTCCCTCTGATTAGCAGGAAAAGGTCATCGTCCTCTGACATCTCTTTGTCTCTGTAGTATTGACGGAAAAGATCCTGATTTCCCAGGTCATCGCCGCTGCTTGGTCGGTCCCAGGTTTGCTTTTCGTGGCTCACCGTGACCTCGGCTGAGACAACGTGAACACAGTCACATCTCCAGGAAGAGTTCTCATTGTTAGCCTGCCTTTGTAGTGTGCATGTCATAGAATATTTGTCCTGTAACATCACCACAGAGCTCCAGGGGTTACAATGACAAATCGTGATGGCATTGGTATGAAAATACTAACAACTATCAATCTCTCTCTCTCTTCTTTTTTTTCTTCTTCTTCTCTTGTTGAGAGTCCCAAGTTGGCACTGTTAAAGATCTGATATATTTAACGTCTGATGATGGTCTTTGCCTGTTTAAGCCATGAAAAACATGACATCAGCCAACTTTAGCCTGTGTGAGCCGAATTCAACTGCAGCCTGGAATAACACAAGTCCTGCAAAGAAATCACAGAGGGATTTTATGTATGGAAATGATGAACATCTCTTGGAGGGTCTTCAAAGTCTTTGAGAACATTATGCTTGCCAAGTCATGCTGTAATGTTGTATCTGGGGTCCTTTGTGGATGACAAATGACAGTTTAAAGAAAAATTCTGTCTAATTATACCGTTTTATGTGGTTTTTGTATGACTTTATGGTGATTTGACCACATTTTACAACTCTTCTTAAAATCCTGTGGCTTACTATAGGACTATTACAAACCAACTATACCAACTATAGTGTCATTTTACCGCTTTCATGTTCATGAGTTGGTGGGGTTGACTGTAAAAAGTTCCTGCGGAGAAAAAAAAGGCTTTTAGAGATGATTCCATGAGCATTATCTTAAATCCTGTGTTGGCGGGGATTGGAATAACAGGACGGACAGAGAGTAGGATGTGAGAAGGTCAACTCTGACCTCCATCTGTACAGTTTCCTTTCCAGTCTTCCTGGGTGGGACTCTCCCCAGGCCACTCAAACTCACACATATCCACTTTTCCCCAATCATGTCTCAAATTGTGTACTGCTCTGCCTTCTCAGACTGGCTATAGTGTTTCTCAGGGTGCTGAGGTCAGGGACCCTCGTTGTCGAGGGGGTTTGTTGCAGTTGGGCTGCGGCCACCAGAGATATGAATCTGCAGTCATGGAGCAGGAAATCAAAAATAAGCTGTTGAACACACTGAATTAGTGGAAACAGCTAGATAATCCACTTTCTCCATAACAATAAAGTAGCAGACATGTTTCTCAGAAAACCTCTTGGCGCTGAGATCATCTGTAAGAGAGGAAAGTCAATTCTAACACAAGTCTTTGTGGGAAACAGAGTCAGAAGTGTTTTACTGGCTTCTTTTATTTAAGCAAACAACACTTTGGAACCTCTAAACAGATTTTCATGTCAGATAAATATGCTTGTGTGCTTTTGCATTGTGAACGCTTGCTCGATTTGAGGTTGAAACTGAAAAATTCCCCAAGACTTTTTGTTCAACAGGACGAAGATATTGGTGAAGCTAAATAGCAACATCATGCTAACAGGCTCACAATGACTATGTTGATGTTTAGCAGGTGTAATATTTTACCTTGTTCACCATCCTAGTTTAGCATGTTAGCATGTTAATATTCTCCAATTAGCATAAAATACAACTGAAATGGATGGAAATGTAATCAGTTATGCAGGTATCTGATCATAAATCAGCGCATCACGAAAAAGAGAATTAAAGATATTACAAGTCATTAGAGCCATGAATGTATGAACTACATTCAACAGCAGTCCCTCCAAATGTGGTTCTGATTTCCCATTAAAAAACAAAAAGGTCAACCTAATGGTGAAAAATTCAGGGAATGGTGGTGCTACAGAAATAGAGTGTTATGAATGTAACAGCAATCCACCATAGAAATAGTTGGGATTTTTCAGTCAAACCAAATCAGTGGGCAGCAGACCGAGAGCCATGTTGCTAGCATGGCTAAAGTTAGACTTCTGGTTATCTATGACAAAATCTGATTTTTTTTTTACAGTATATACTTTGCTTTTTACATAAGGATACGGAGCCCTTTGAATTTAGCATGTGGCTTGAATTTACTAAGTTGCTCATTTGCCAGCAAAGCGAAACACTTCCAGTCTTTATGGAGATTGGGGTCCAATCTGATGCATCGCTCAATCCCCTCAGGAAGTGTGTGCACCAGTGCAAGCAAAGGAAGTTTACCCCAGCTCCACAGATCTCTGTTTATGTTGGGGCCACCTCGCTGGGATGTAGAGCAGAGTTGATTTTTTTTTTTTTTTGCTTTCAATGTGTGTGTCATTAACTGAGTCACTTTCTTCCACATGATAAGTGAAAAGCAAACAAATAGATTCCGTTGTATTTATGGAGTGCAGGATGTAGCTCTTGGATGACCGCAGGAACGAAGCTGATGAAAGGGAGTCATACTCAGAAAATGTGTTGTCATACTGTCACCGATCTTATGAGTATGAGACAGTCGGTCAGCTCATTTATCAGGGCTGAATCTTGTGCTTCAGGAAAAAGATTTGAATTATGTCACAAAGGCAAAAATTGCAAGTAAATGACCTTTTAAAAAACATAATCATCATGTCCCTTGCGTCCCCTGGCTCTTTCCATTACACACTATGTGTTCACAATACTTTCTTTTTGTTTAGAGATGCTGAATTTGGTCAATGCTTGCTCTGTGTATGAATGTCACATTGGAAAGATTCAAATCAGCAAACAACAGTGTATCACTGTCCTGCTTAAAATTTCCTGATAATGAATGATGAACTGATTTAAAATGCACTTAAGAGGCCATTTAGATTTTAACTGACATGCAGTTCCTCTCTATTGACAATGAAAAATGAGTTCTTCTGCTGAGAAATCTGTTGTTCTTCTGGCATCTTTGCTGTTGTCTAACATGTACAGTGGCTTTGTTGGAGGCAAGAAAGAACTACAGACTATTTTAACTAGGATTTCTTGTCGCTGCTTCTGGATAGCCAAGCAACATGCTAGAAGTTACTCAAAAGCAAAACTGTGTCTCTCTGCTCATATTTCAAACTGGCCGTGCTTCGGACAGTAAAAAAAATGGCAGGAGGATACATGTAAGAGTGTTTGGCTGACTCAGACATTCAGATGTATTAATTTAAGCCAAATTAAAGCCCAATGAATGTAGCAGAGAGAGGCCGAGGCTGCAGCTATGTTAGCCGATACTGTCAGCAGGTGCCATCCTGAACCTGAGCCGACAGGAGCAACCGGCAACTGGTCACGTCTTTGTTGAAGTTGCCCTCTTATTTCTGAATAAACTAAATCACTTTGTTGCATTAAATTTCAGCATGGGAAGTATTTGTTTGATACTGTCGCCAAGACAACCCTGAGAGAGCGCTCACTGGATAGAGGTGTGCTGAAGACCTTGATCTGGATCCAGAGGATAAACTGGACAAAGCAACCAAAGCTAGCAGAGCTGAGAGGGCAGATGAACACTGAATAGGGAATTTTTTAAATCCAATTCTATGTGAGATGGCATGACATGAATTAATTTTCCTTTAAAAGGCCAGCGTGTAGGATTTAATGGCATCTAGTGGTGAGGTTGCAGATTGCAATCAACTGTCCACACCCTCTCCTTGCCTCACCCTCCCCTTCCAAATGTGTAGAAAAGCCAAAGGTGGCAGCGAAACTAGCAAGTAATGAGAAAGGCCCCTGGACTTCTGTAGAAAAAGACGAGAGCTCATTTCTAAGGTCATAAAAACACAACGATTCTCTTTTTTGGGCAATTATCCGCTAATAAAAACATACTTAGGAATATTATAGTTAATTTCAGCCATATTCTGTCAGCAGATCCCCCAAATCTTACACACAAGACCTTCAAGTCTGTAAACACACAAGTATATTTTCATATAAGTAAGAAAATGCCATTTAGTCCCCAGAGGCATAACATTACAAAACATCAGAATTTCCTCTCTTTGAATTGCGGTGGTCTCAGAGATGCAATCTATCATAAGATAAGGACATTTGCTATTTGCTTAAGTGGCAGAAAAATGCCAGATTTGTTTTTTCTTCTGGAGAATGTTGGGATTTGCTGTTATCTCCATCATGTTTTACACACGACAGTGAAACAGAGATGTTCTGGCAGCTCGGCACACAATGGCACGAGGTTATCAGCTGTGTCCCTTCAGCTTCTCCCGCAGTGAAACCCCACCTCTGTTTCTCAGGGAGCTGGTCCTGCTCCACAGTTTGTTTTGCCTGCAGTAAATGCATGTCAGTCAGGGTCATAGCTCTAACTGAGGACATGGAGGTCATGATCTCTGTATGAATGCACATCTCCATTTCCATTTTTTTGTTTTGGCACAAAGACGTCATTTAGAGAAGTCTTCTCAAGTTCTTGAATTATAACTTCTAATGGAGGTCAGTGACTTCATCCACCCTTAACTGCACAACAAGAAAATTCATCCAAACCACAAATGTTATTTCAACAAATGTAGCGTTCAACATGATCAACTTTCTTTCTTCTTGATTTAAAAAAATAAATTTAAAACTGAGATAAGATCCAGAGGGAATTTTCTCCTGACCACTGACTGTGAGCTTTCTTATGCTGTTAATCATTACAGAGCCTCAATTCCAAACATGAATCTGTCAAGTCTCTCTTTTTGTGTCAGAGGAGAAGTTGCAGGACAGGATTCACCAACAAACTGCCTTTGTTTTCTACATTTGTTTGAGCAGACATTTGAGTCTTGTCTCGACATAAAAAATATCTACAATCACATGATTACAGACAGATTTTTTTTTTTAACATTGCACATAACATACATGCATTTGATTTACAGAGTATTGTTCTGCCAAGCTGGAGAGGCATAAAATATCTTCCAGATTTCCAGATCGAACACTCACTGAAACCAAAACAGCTGGTATGATGTTCAACTGTGAGACATTTGAACATATTTCTCTCATATCCTTCTTTAGAGCTGAAGTGGAAAAGCAAAGTGACCTTTAACTTTTAATGAGGTCGAACCTGTTAGAGATCTTACATGAGAACTGAACGCACTGTGTCTCTTTGCATTGTCTGAGATGTAAAGAACTCCATTTCCTCTCTCTTTACTACATATTGATTGTAGGACCACAAAGGGGACGCGGTGTAAGTAGCACAGACAGTCACTGGGCGTGCTCTTTCCATTTGATCTCTTTTGTTCTCGCTTCAGCTGCAGTTTACCGATGCAACTAGATCCTCTTTCTTCTCTTCATATAGTAACTGGTAATGAAACAGATCATTGTGAAACTCCCCTCGCTTCCCTTTATGTTTACAACACACAAGCACAAAAGAGTTTGAATTACATCCCCGTTTAACTAGATTGTCAGTCCTGTGAAGATGCAGGTTTGATATAAAGCCTTTACATGTTTGATCACATAAGAGGAACCTGAGTTTGCAACCGACATCTTAAAGTTATACTTCATTCTTTAAAGGGGAACTCTTGATTTTTACACATACAGCTCAGTTTAAAGGTCACAAAAAGGACTCACTCAGCTTGTAAAAGAAGTTGTGGTGATTTGTGAAAAGGAACTTTCCACAGATTTAAAAAAAATGAACCCTGTTGTTGTCAGAGTTAAGATTTCACATTCAAATTGGATGTGATGAGTTTGATAGAAGTGAAGATTACAGAGGCAAGGAGGATATAATAGAAATGTTATTGAACTGCATCATGGGAAGTGAAGTATCCAATGTGTCTTTTTTGGAGCTTGACCCATACAGAGCAATAAAAAATGTGATTATTTCAGCCTCTGTTACTTAAGTTTTGATAATCCTTTCTTAAATCTGCCTCTGGACCAAAGCTCCAGATGCTCATCACATGTTGTTTTAGGGAGAATTTCTGAGGACACGTTGAACAGTGCGTTGCTTTTAAAAGTTTTGATAGTGTTACAAACTTGGCTTCAGTTTGCAACAACAGAAAAGGTTCACATACACATAAAAGGTCCAAAGCCAAATGAATTTATTTATTCACAAGGAGCCAAAGATGGAGTGCGGAGATAAGAGTGAAGTCACAAGTTTTTACAAAGCAGGTCCTTTAAATTCATATTGTTATCTCATGAACTGTCTGTGGAAGAGCTGCACCTTCAGAACGAAGCTGTGAAAGTGTGATGATCCACGGGGAGCTCGGTGAGAACTGGGCCACTGCGACGGTGTCAGACTGAGACGGTGGGAACCGAGGTCACTCAGGAACTGCATGGTGTTTTCTCAGGGAAAATGACTGAGTGAAAATTAAAACAGTGGAGAGAGAGGAAAAAAAAAACAACAAAAAGATTCTCCAGAACAGTGTGGTTTCGTTATTAAGAAGATTACAAGAAGAGAGTTTAAAAATATAAACCAACTGTGGTTTCACCAAAGAAAGCAAATCTATGTTCTGACAGTTTATGAGCTCATTATGGAGAAACTGGCTGAAAGAGTGTAAATCTTCTCCCATGGTGAGGTTACACTTCAACTTACAATTTATAACATTTCCACATTATAATGTAAAAAAAATACTGTATCTGTGTCACATATTTTCATTTGAGCATTTATATTTGTTTCCAACAAGGTTCAAACTCAGAGAAATCTCCCATTTTACTCAAAGTTAAGATGCGTTTCATTTAGTCACCTGTTGTTTGCTTCTGCGGTAACATCAGTCAGACAGTGAGAGAGAAAGTCAGAAAATGTGATTAAACATTTCATGACTCAAATTTCAATATTTACTTACTTACTTACTTACTTACTAATACTTACTTTCAATACTTCTGTGAACATTTCGGCCTGAATTATGGATTCTAATCTGAAACAGGCTGTTAAACGGTGAAATAAACAAATCCCATGATCCCAAGCTTATTTACAACTTTGTATTTTGTTTTTATTGTTTGATTAAGAGACCTGTAGTTGCACAAATTACATATTATGTTTTTGAGAAAAAAAAAAATACAAAATAGCATCAAAAAACAAATTTAATATCATTTTTGGTGATAGATACTTCCGTCAGGTTTTACATCACTCTGCTGTCTCTTTGTTCTATTTCCTCTATTAGGCTATTACACAAAGTTCTCTGCTTTAAAAGATGCTTCCTCTTTAAGGGCAAGGAGGATTTTTCTAAAAATTTGCTCTAAAAATCAAAGCTATCTGTGCCTTAAACACAGACTTTCTGCAGGTTATGATAAGAAACGAGATCCACCAGAGGAGGCAAGATGGAGAGATCGATTACTGTGAGGTTTCCCAGGATCCTGCCTCTCTCCAGGGAGAGCGAGCCTCTGCTCCGCCGCTGCATGGGTCTCTCAACTGTCATTATCAGCGATGGGAGCCACAATAGGTCAGGGAGATGAGATAACATTGTGAGTCTCGGAGCAGCAGGTGAGAGGCTCAACAGGGCACGATTAGGTATCCGGGTCCCATGGTGTAGCATTGCCTGGGGCCTCAGGGGCCTCGGCCCCGCCATCTGCCAGGGTGAATTCCTCCTGCTGGAGAGGAGCCGCTCAATAGCAGCACAAACTGTTGCTGTGGGGCGTTGCTTTGAGTTTCTCCTGTTACCTTTTTTTATTGAGAGAAGTGTTACACTTTACAGCTTCTTTGTCGCGCTCTCAAACACCAGCTCAAATGATGCAAAAAAACTCTCACGGACAAAAGAGTGAAATTTGTGGTATTTCTGTTGTAATTCTTCGTTGCTCTTTGATTTCATTAACAATCACCTGGTTCCTCTTGTTGTGCTTTAGATTCAAGTTCTGCTTTGAAACAGAGCAATACTGAGTAGAATCTCAAGTTCTGCTTTTTTTTTTTTTTGGAGCCAAAAAAACAGAGCATTACTGTGTCTATAAACGTATCCCATCTGGCATCATCCATGATTCACTGAAAACACCACTTGTTAGATATGCAGTCCAGATCCTGACACTTTTCCGGATCGCAGGCTTCGGGGCTCCAGTGTGAGGCCATCAGTCAGCGCGAGCACACCCCAGGGATGCTCCGATGACAGCCATGCTGGATGGTTCACACATGACCCGAGAGCGCTGCTGCACGCACACACCCTGTCCTGTGACCTGCCGGCAGCAGCCTCGCACTTTGATCTGACAACATGGTGTAAAACCAGAGATGCCCGCTGCACTCACACACATGCCAGACACTCAGCCCGTCTGACAGGCAGGCATGAACACAGAAAACATGAGAATATTGAATTAGGAGCAGTCGTGCAAAGCTAGGATGTGTCAGGAGGCTCTCAGCTTACCAGACGGGCCAGGTGATTGACGATCAATCGAGGTTTTGTTATTGATACTCTTAAGAGCTCTGCAGGAGTCAAAGATCTGGTTTGAAACTTTATCCAACAGATTGTTTTCACACACATGTAAATCCAAATCAGGGATGTTTTCACTAAGCTCTAACAGACACATCATCAGGGACACAACACTGCAGTCCTGGGGAGATAAAAGGTGTGTGTGTGTGAAGTTTAGGAGCAACATCTGTTAAATCACTTCAAATCATTTAAGAAGCTGCGGGTGCTGCTGCAGATATCAGACACTGATAACTGTGACCAAAGCCTCTAACCTGAGAGTGATAGATCTTGACATGCTCATTATCCAACATATCTACTTTCACTGACTTCAACAAAAATTCCTGACACAAAAACCACGACAGGCCGCACAAAAACACACTGAACATGCGTCAGTGTGTCTGTTTGTTTATTCATTTGTGACTCAACATGATGGCACTTATTTTTTCAATAGGATGTTTTCAAGCAGCGATCTGTCTTCAGTTGAAGGACACTGGGCGTCTTTGTGCAGATTGGAGGGTTGATCTCATGTCCAGATGTGTGGGGTGACCCTGCACTGACCCAAAGTGGAGCCCACAGTGTCCCTGCTGTGCACCCCAAGCAGTGAGATGACGGATAGTTACGGGTTTAATGGATGATTGGTATATTGATAAGAGTTTGGCATTAAAAGTACACCTCAAAAACATTTAAAGTGTGGTTGTGCAATCATATTTCACCTTTATCCACCTCTAGATCATGAATGAGTAATAAAAACTGAGGAATTGAATCGCGTCAGCAGATTCTGGTGGTTTATCATTTACAAAAGTAAGAAATGTATACTTTTATAACAACCACTTTGGTTAGAAATGTCTTAAATCTCAGTCAAAGCTGATATATCCTGATCTACTCTAACAGTTTATGCTGCCAAACACCAAAATCATAACAGATGCCCATTTATTTCTGCACTAACCGTGTTTACTCAAATACCCAACTGTTTCTGTTTTATCAATGAGTGTGTAGTTGAATGTTTGAGTAGTTTGCATAAATAGTGACTGCATAAAAGCTCATTTCAAAATTTGATCCGCACATTTGTTGCACATTTGTTCAAACTTCCATGTCTTGCACAGATGAGGTCTGTTGTTCAGTGGTGACAGAACAGACCGGAGGGTTTTATCTGTTTCCACACAGGCTCCTCGACATAAAACATGGCCTCCATCTGTTCAGCCCATCAGGCCCACTGCTGCCGTTTCTGCTGGAAAACAGTTTGGATGCCGCTGACAGTCTCCAAACATCCCAGGACGAGGGTTCAGTATGGGACTATGTGACCCCCTCACCCCCCCTGCCCAAAACCTCCTGCTGGGCCACCAGAAGGCCTGTGTTTAGATAGTGGCCATTACCCTCATTGGGTTTGACCCGCTGAGCCAACATCCCTGCCATTAGATACACAAGTAAGCACGACTGCAAGCATGCTCCATGACGCTGGGTAAACATGTAGGCAGAGTGCAGGAATGTGAAGTGAGACAGTTCAAAAGGCTGTCTGTCTGCTGCCACAGACAGAGGAGAGATGGTCCATACAGAGGATGTCTAAAAATCTGGTTTGAGCATTTTTCCTTCTCGCTGACCTTCCTGACCTCAGCGGACCTGGCCTGTGACGGATGGAGCACTAAATCTCCACCGTTCAGCTTCACCTTTTGGTGATGTCTCCAAATGGAAAATGAAGAGTCATTGAGCAGAACAGACAAGCTTCTGCATCACTGAAACTCCCGATCACCACCTGGAGAATTACACGGGCTCATCTTTCAACATGAGAAAGAGGAAGAATGCTGTTTAAAAAATCGTCTAGAAATAAACTTGGGACAAAAAATAATATTTATACAATCTATGTTGACATGCAACTAAACCAACATTCTTTCCAGCAGGTGATTTTTATTTGAGATGGAAAAACATTGTGTCACAACAGTTAGGATTTACTAGAGCCAAACAGTCATTATGCCGCCTGGTAAACATGTACACTGTGAACAGATGAACTTAGTTTTAATTTCCAGTGCAGAACCACCAACTAGTCACTTCAGCTTGACTGGCTTAAGTGATCTTGTCTTGACTTTCTTATCTTGATTGAGAAATGTTAGGAACACACACAGATCAGCAGATAACCAGCAGCTACACTAACATGCTTCTCTGACAGCATATATCCATCACAGTTTAACACTGTCGGCGTGGGTTTATTATGGTTGTTTGGGCTTTTTGAGGGATCGGACCTCTGCCCTCAAGCAAACACTCTGTGGGAGCATGTATGTACTCATGTGGGCTGGGTGGCCCGCTGGGCCGCCTTGCTCCCTGGGGTGTCGGCTCATGAGAGGGTCTGTTATTCAGAGAACATCCTGAGACCCTCCCACCCTCCTGTAGCGTCTGCACCCATGGAGAGAAGGAGCTGGGAAAGCCCCGGTACAAAAGGGGGACAATTTGTGGTTAGAAGCTGAGACTCTGCTGTTTAGGTAAATATTGTAGCAGGGGAGGAGAGCTGGGATTGTTGTTAGTACAACAAAAACAAAAGTGAAAACTGTAATTTAGAGAAATGTTTGGTTACTTGAAAACATGCTTTTGAACTCGCTCCGCTGATCATTAAATGATGGCACTACTTACATGACTGAGCTCACATCGCATCAAGCACTTTCTCCTCTCCACGTCATTTCCATATGGTCCACATTCACCGGATCACTGGGAAAAACAATATCGGCAGCATCATTATGTTAATAGTGTCGCCTCTGCTGTGGCACTCAGCAGACAGAAGGCCAGGCTGGGGGGGGGGGGCTCATTGATTCCCATACAGAAAAGCTGTCATCATCTAGAACTGAATTAAGGACACATGTAAATGACTCAGATAATGCAGACAGGCCATGAATACACTTGGGTCTGTACTTGTTGAGCGTTCTTATTTGCATGTGTTGCTTTGGATCTCAGACACTATTTTGCATTTAAGTTGAGCTGTATAATAGAACGAGGTCATATTTATGTTGTTACATTGTCATCAGACTGATGCTGGAGCCATCAATAACACTTATTGATAATGTGCTTCCTCCGATTGGAATTCTTTTCACTTTTCAGCAAATAGCTCACCACCATGTCTTTTCATAATTTAAATAGTAATAGTGTAAAATCCTGCAATGTGCATGATTTTTCTCACTCATCATGGCATCATTAAAAGGAATACCAGACTAGAAAGAAGGTTAATAAAGATGTAAATTTGTGATGTAGACGTGTGTGAGAACAACTCTTTCAGAAAACCAGTATTGTTACAAATATCAGTGCGTTTTGTATCAGTTAAACCCATTTAATGCAATTTCCTGACAAATACACCAAGTAGATCAACTATAGATTAATCATCTCAACTGTCTACAAACTGTTCCAACTGTTATTTGTCGCCATCTGCTGGACACTTTCTATTTCATCAGAAAAAAAACAACTAAACTTATGAGACACTGGAGGGCGCTGCAGTGCAAATTTATAACATTAAATAAAATGTGCATTCCTATATGTAAGAATGTATTTATTACAACTAATTTGAGTTTTATTTCAAACTGAAACACTGAAACCAGACTGTCTTGCTGTGGTTCCAGCACTCAGCCTTTACGGATATAAATGTTCATTGTTCTACAGAAGAAAAAACTAAATACTGTATCATATACTGTATCTGATTCTCTCATGTTATTGGACACATGGCAGTCAGCTCTTTGGGTGAATGTAAAAGGCGTAGTTCTGTCTGTTAACCTGCACAGGACTGAATACATCGGGAATTTTTTTACTTCTGCATATTCTCAATCGTACACTCTTGACAATCTGTGCATAAACATTATTATGTCAAATCTTGTTTTTTTTTTTATCTCTCTTTTGGTCTTGCTCCCAGTTCAGCAAATCCTTATAATTTTGGGATGAGCTGGTGGGAAACTGGAGAAATTGTTCCACGTAAGCCCTGTTTTCTCCTTACAAGTCTTTGTCTACAATTATTTTATCTGATCTGAAAAAACTCTCACATCCAACCAATTCCTTGGAAATTTCATCTGGAAATAGTGATGATTGATACTGCCTGGACTGATTTTACCAATTTGACAGCAGCAGAGTTTGGGGATTGCCTAAGAGCAGAAATTGCGGTTCAGGAAAAATAATCCTCACACAGCCTAGCTGTCACATTGCCATTTTTCTTTGCTTCTTACTGGATTTCAGATCCTTGAGTAAAGAGACATCACTTTCAGTTATTTTACTTCCTGGTGACATTAAAAAAACATTGTACTATCATAACAGGGTTAGGCTCATGGAGTGTTTCAGTTGTGCAAGTAAAAAAATTACCTTGATAAGTGATCTTTTGTTTTACACTAAACAATTCAAGCTCACATTCTGTTTTGTGCAAGAAATTGAGCTGTAAACCCTTTAAAAACTTCATGACAATCAACATTATCTCTAGATTAATCGGTACATTAAAAACAAATGTTCCTCCATTTCATGGGTGAGGCCACACAACATTGTCTAAAAGACCATCTAAAATAGTGAAGTGTAATGCATGACTCTGTATTTATTATGGAAAAGAATGAAGACACATTAGAAAAGAGTCAAGCATGAGCAGGGCTTATCTGTGTTTGTATTATTTAGAACAAAATCCAAGAGGGGAAATAAGACACAGAAAAAAAAGGCAATTTACAAGGATTTTCTTTATTTAACAGTCACGGCGTAGCCTACACCGACTTTCCTCATCAAAGTCACATCTAAAACTTCTGGAACTGCTTCTTGGCTCCAGCAGCCTTTGTCACTTTGAGGACGTTGAACCTGACAGTCTTGCTGAGCGGTCGGCACTCTCCAACTGTCACAATGTCTCCAACTGTGACGTCTCTGCAGAAAACACAGTCATAACAGATGTCAACAGGTGCTTCAGGTACCTCTACTTCAGATTAAGCTTTTAAAGATTTAACAATTGTATGAAGAGGGGGTATGAAGCCAAGCTGCATCAGTGTTTGCCAAAGGCAGTGTCGTCAGAGCTTCCTGAGCTTGGAAGACCATCGTGAGAAAAAACATCATTTGCAGCACATTTATGGTGCAATTATTTCCAGTGAGCTGAAACTAAGGCAATAAACCAAGAATAAATGTAAACTTTTGACTTGATAAATTCTGGCTGTTCAGAAATGCATAGCTGCAGTATCTTCTGTGTTTTGCAGAAACATGTCTTGCAAACTGTCCTGCCATGATAAATTGATGACTCCATGTTTGCTACTACTGTACAATACCTGAACTGATAGCCTATCAGAGGTGTAGTACCTGAAGCAAGGTGACAGGTGGACAGAGATGTTCTTGTGCCTCTTCTCAAAGCGGTTGTACTTGCGGATGTAATGCAGATAATCGCGTCTGATAACGATGGTCCTCTGCATCTTCATTTTGGTGACCACACCTGTAGATGCACACAAATGGAATTTGAAGTTCAACTGTTATCTTAAGACAATGTACACTTTCAAATCAAAGGTGAAAAGTGCTAGAATGGTTAGAAAGTATACATATTCTTTTGATTATTTTCTCTATAATCAAGATTGTCACTCCAATACATCAGTGTTGCCATTTGGCACTGTCGTCAGAACCCAGAGGGTTTGGAAGACCATCGTGAGAAAAAACATCATTTGGAGGACATTGATAAGACAAGGGAAAGTCAAAACAGATTCTGTAGTAGGTTCGCCTGTAAAGACACTCATTCTGGCTTGGGTTACTTCATATGCATTTGTGCAAGAACATGTGGATTTGCTATAGGTCAGGGTAGGAAAATTAAAAATTATTAAAGCCAAGTGTGACATTTAACTGTCATCAGGTTCATGAGACAAACACTATTTCAGCATCCCAAGTCAGAATCAACAGGCTTATGTTATTAAATATACTTAATGATAAACTGACCAGAGAGGATACGGCCACGGATGGAGACATTTCCAGTGAAGGGGCATTTCTTGTCAATGTAAGTGCCGTCAATAGCCTGGTAAAAACAAAGAGTATCATTGGTGACGACTTTAATACTACCTTGCTAAGAAAACAGTTTCATGTGACTAAATTTGAACTGCATCAGCACTGCCATAAGGCATTATCGTCAGAACCCTGGAGGCTTGGAAGACCATCGTGAGAAAAACATCACTTGCAGCAAACAAGAAGAACTTACAACTCTGCTTTTCTATTTTGATTTAGATAATTTGTTCGAAAATGTGAAGTTACCTCTCTTGGGGTTTTGAAGCCAAGCCCGACACTCTTGTGGTAGCGGGGGAGCTTTTCCTTGACCTCCTTGCCACCATCAGCAACCAGAACACGCTTCTTGTTCTGGAAGATGGTGGGCTGTTTCTGGTAAGCCCTCTCGGTCTGTGGATCAAAGAGATGAGCATGTTTATGCTATGTAACAAATACACGGCGTCAACGCTACTCAAACTTTCCTGCACTATGAACGCCCATTGACAACACCACCCGGCCTCGGCAGCTACGTTAAGAATGACTTCCTCTTTAGAAGCCCTGAGGACATCTAAGTGAAGGGAAAATCGCTACAGTTTTGCGAGAAATGTTGTAAAGTTATGGAGAAGATCGATACCGCTTGCAGTTTATACAAAGAGAAGCACTTGTGATGAAAGGACTACACTGCCAGCAAGCTAAGCTAACCGATTTAGCATACTGGCTAGTTCAACGTTACACGAGGGTACACAGAGCGGCAATAAATGCCGGATATAAAAGCCTGAATGTGATTTCAAATGGTGGGGGGATGTGTACAACGACAGCTTGAAGTTACACACTTAATCTACCCAGGTAAAATATTTCATTAAAATGCAAAAATATCTATTTAAGTTCACCACGCCGTTTTCTTCAACATACTTGTGCATCCGCCATCTTTGCAAGCCGAGTCGTAAAGAGGCCTGTAGATGCGCGCGACTGGCGGAAGACTACGAAACACGGGAAATGACGTCTACAAAAGGCAAGGCTCAAAAAATTAAAATACATCTGTGTTTATTGTTTTAAAACCAAAATGGTTTTTTTTTCACCGTTTATACATAGTTGACAGTGTTAACACAAAATGTACATATTGCTTATTGTTCAGATTTTTATGTGCAGTTCAAGTCTCAAAGCGATGTGACGCTGAAATAAATATATCCATATAAAAAGCCAGCAGTTGATGATGTCACCTCCAATTATTTAAAATTAAATATTATAACAGCACGCTCGTCCCGTCTACTATAATGACGATTAGCCTATTTGAAAACACCCAGCCCCCCTTACTTAAAATGCAATCGTCACAAACAAATAAAATCTTGTCACGTGATTGTACGGAAGTACTGGCGATATAAACAGACATCAAGATGGCAGCACACCCGGGAGGAGGTGATCAAGGTACCACATATAATCATTATTAATATATTATTAAATTTCCTTTGACATTGTCGCTAACACTTTGATAGACATAGATTATCTGAAACTTAGACAAATGACGCTTGTTTTATGGTTGTAGCTCGTTTGCTTGCTAACAGTAGCTGAGCTATGCTTAGCAAAATAGCTAACTAAACGTTAGCCTTACGTTAGCTAGCGGTTAGCTTATATTCTCCGTTTTCCGAAACAGACTGGTTAGCTGCTTAGATAACCGTAGAGGGCTGAGTTAGCTTATAATGGTTTTTCCAAATCTAAATCATTGTTATCAGGAGACAATAATATTTTACTTTCGAAGCGTCAAATTTCGAGATAGATATTATGCGGCTACAATATGAACTATCTTCGGCAACCACTATTTATCTTTATTAACTTAGCTAACAAGTATTTGACTGAGGCAGTGTGTGCTAACGTTACATTAAACTATAAATGTCTCCTTTACATATAAAAACAACGGAAATAGGGAGTAACGTTAGAGCACATAATTTAATAAACATTTACTGACAATTATTGATCAAGACTATGTTTTCTATCCTCTTATTTAAAGTATAGCTAATCTGAGCCAACTCAATGTAAAGCGAGACCTTAAATTCAGAATGACGTGACAGAGTACACAAGCCGTTCGCGCACACATTCCAAAGATATTTACTAATTTCTTTCTAATATGATGTATTGGTCATACAATGGTAGTATCAACCTTAGGATGATTTAACTCTGATCTTTGTTTTTCAGGAAATACTAAAGAGCAAATACTGGAAGTGGGAGCTGTTTTGTTAAAAGAGTGAGTATATAGTTGGGCTTGTTATTATTGAAATGGGCAAAGACAAAAATCACATTTATTACTGTCTGTCTGTGTCTCACTGACTAGTTTCATTTATGAGCGGGTTCGGCGGCATGGAGACAGCAATACTACAGTGACCAGAGCACAGCTGGGTGGAGGAGAGCTATGTGACCCAAACCATAAGAAGCTGGCCAAGTGTCTGCAGCAGATTGGAGATGAGCTAGATAGCAATGTAGACCTCCAAAGGTTGGCTACTGTCTATGTTTCAGTCATATCAGAACCCTTGCCTGAGAAAGTTTGAGTTACATAGTTTTAATGAAAGAGGCCATGGTAGTTACAGTAAACTAAAAGTGAAACTTAAATATAAATAGGAGCAGAAAACAAATAATCAAAAACTGAAACTAAATTATAAATGAAACTCTAAGCTAAAAAATTCCCTCAAACATTATTACTTTGTTACATACAAATAGATTAAAACAAAAGTAAACATAAGTTCATTTATATTTTAGCCTTTTGGCATTAAGGATTCAGATTTATTTATTTTCATTTTGTTACCAAAGGTAGCGCAATCATTGAAAAGAAAAGGTTGTAGCTCCTTAATGCTACACATACATGTTACTTAAAACACATTTAAATCAGAAGCATTTGGCAGCATACTTTGTGAGTGTAGTTTGTATGTGTATCTAGCTTCATATTTTTTTAGATATTACCTGGCTTTAATAAAAAAAACTAACTCACAAAAATTAAGAAAAGCTAAACCTAAATCTTTCTGAAAATTGAAACTAAACTTAAACTAGCAAACACACCATAAAAATAACTTAAATAAAACTTAAATGAAATTTAAAAGTTACACTAAGATAAAAACTGTTTGAAAAATTCTAACTAATATAATCTTGATAATAATATTAAAATGATCTTGTTTCTTTTTGCCCTTGTTTTTGTCCCCAGGATGATTAACAACTCAGCACTCAGTCCCACAAAAGACATGTTTTTGAAAGTGGCCGTTGAGATCTTTTCAGATGGAAAGTTTAACTGGGGCAGAGTGGTTGCGCTGTTCTACTTTGCCTGCCGACTCGTCATCAAAGTGAGTTACCCGACTCAATTTTACTTCACCTCATTGTAAAAGCAAACTGATGCCAATTTTCCCCTGGATTTATGATTAAATAACAAAGACCTTAAGTCTGAAAGATCTCTCATTCACACCTTCCCAGGCTCTTGTGACCCAAGTTCCTGATATCATCAGAACAATAATCACCTGGACCATGGACTACCTCCAAGAGCATGTGATCAACTGGATCAGAGAACAAGGTGGCTGGGTAAGGAGCAGCTGAAAATCCAAATCTTCATTTATTACCAGAGCGTCAGCACCAGATTGCTTGTGTGACAGGTATTCATTGTTGTGTCTGTTGTTTGTGATGTTTAGGAGGGTATTCGTTCCTACTTTGGCACACCCACATGGCAGACGGTTGGGGTCTTCTTGGCGGGTGTTCTCACCACTGTTCTTGTTATTCGCAAAATGTGAGGCGTTTGTGAGGGGAGGCACACTGCTGATGGGAGGAACGACGACTGAGGGAAATGTAGACTGGAACCAGAAAATGAAAGAACAACTGAAAAAAAAATGGAAAGAAGTTATGGCTGAGTGAACAAATTGAACAGCTGGTATTTGGATACGAAGAGCTACTCTTTGTTTCTGCCTCCCTTTTGTTTTCCAGGATTGGGAGTTGGACTGAATGCGCTAAAGTTGTACCTACGATCCCGATGCCACTGCAGAAGTGAGCGGTACATGATGATGTGCACAAAATGTGGGGTGGAGAGTTGGTCAGACTTGAACAGGGAATGCATTTTAAGTAATTTATTTTTTACTCGATACATATAAAAAGAGTCACTGCATTCTGTTTCTGTCCTAAAAGATGTATGGATGTGAAAATTTTCGATGAAGGTTAGAGTTTCCTTTCTACTTCATTTTCACAATAGTTTTCTTTTTGTTCCAGTCGGACTGCTTTCAGACTTTCCCACTCTCTCCATCCATCTCATCAGGGTGTCTGTATGCTAGAGAATTCATTTTCATATGTATTTGTGAGTGTTTACTAGTGTAAATCTGTAACTATCTGCTGGCAATGGACACGTTGGAGGATGGTCACATCCCATCAAGTTAGAGAGAGATATTTTTGCAAGAAGTTCTTAAGATTACCAAGAACATGATATAGATGAGGAGATGTTAACATCACAATATTTGGGCTCAAAAAAAAAAAAACCAACAACAAATAATTTCTCTCCTCGAATGCACAGCTCAGCCTTGTTTCAGTGGATAATCAAAGTGCCACAGCAGGTACTTTTGTACAAATGTTTGTTTACATTCAACATGAATCATCACAGGGTTAAAAAGTTCAGTAATCATAGCAACTCAACCTAAATTCCTACTTTAACACTCAATCATATGCTGCCTTTGGCCATTTTGACCAGCATTGTGACCTAAATGTGACTCCTACTTAGGAGAAAGAAACGTCACATCTCGATCTGGCGTTTCATGCAATCTATGGAAGGTGTTGCACTGCAGAAACAGAAAGCACTGGATTGCTCACAGATGCTTACCTCATGTCACACATATTTAAAGTACTGTATTTTTCAGTGAGTAATTCAAACTGCAATCAAATCTACTCATACACAGCAAAAGGCTTTTTTATACATTTCCATTGTTTGTTAGTGCCTTGGTGTTTTTTTTACTCTGAAATCACTTTGATATACCTTAAATTTTCACCTTTTTTCTATCACATTTGTAAAGCTAAAATTGGTTCCAACTTCCATAAAAATCTTTTTGCAGTGACCTTGTATGTTGTAATATGGAAAATAAAGCATATAACTCTTACTGTGGCTATAGATGTGTGTAATTTTAGACAGCATGAGGATTATATTCAACAGGCACATTATTGATTACAAATCATTTATCTGTGTTGAGAAACACAGTGCATTATTTGACAGTTGGGAACTTAGCTTATAAAATACTGCACTTCTGGAGTATAAAGTTTAGGCTTATATTTTATTATGTAGCAAAGCACCAGAATGGAAAGGGTTAATACTATGGGGAACATAAAGTCTTAGGTGTAGTGGTAAACTGCGTACAGGATTTTCACGATGAATGAGCACAAATAGAAAATACGGCCTGAGGACAGTGTCAGAGAAAAGATACTTGCGTCACAAACCAGAGAGATTTAATCATTAAGGCTCATGAATATCAGCTGCAAATGTCATGGAAATCCAGACTGCCAAGCACTTCTGAAGTAATTTTAAGTTAATCAACTTTGAAATTTGAACTGTTGGTAAGTGAGATTTATTATCTCATTATGACCATAAAAGAAACACCAAAGGATCATTAAATAATAATAAAAAAATCTCTTAAAATTCCTCTCTCACTTAAAATTCCTCTGTAGGTACCATGATTTTCTGTACCAAACATAATGGCTATCTGACCAGTGTTGTTTTGGACTCAGCTCTTGAGCAGATGTACTGAAAAACCACCAAACATCTCCATCCTTTGAGCACTGCCGCTTGTGTAAAACAGTGTTCACACAGCCATTTATAGCCCAAACTGTACAAATGAAGTCTAACTTCATGTAATGTTACTGACATACAAAGTCAGTCCCATATATGGTGACTACAACGCAGCAGTAAAGTTCAGTCACTGTGTGAAATTGTTACCTGACTGTTAATGAGCTCAATAATGCACAACACACACACAGGGCAGTTTTGTTCACTGTTTATTAAGAGAAGGCGAAACATGTAACAGTGATCATAGAAGTGCTTTCAGCAAGTTTAAGACAAGAAATAACACAACGACACCCCCCCCATTATGGCATTTTAACATGAGATACTTTTGCAAAAAAGGCAGCTCATTCATTTACTGGGGGGTGGGGTTGTGGGTGGGTTGGATAGTGACAGGGAAATGGCGAGCAAGAGGAGTCTGACATACAACAAGGGTCGCATGCTGGAATCAAACTGGTAACAGCTGCCATGTGGCATGCACTGTAAACATTTAGCTACCGAGGCGTTCCACCTGTCAGATTTATTTTTACCCCTTATGAAAGCATGGTCCTCGTACACTGAGACAGTGCAACAAAAGGGCCACAAGAACAACAGATGACGCCGGCGGACGGAAGTAGAGGGAGGCTGTGTTCCCTCTATCTTGTCTCCAGCACTCCGTCTCTGATCCTCCACGTCCAGACGGAGCTGAAGTCTGGAGCAGGAACACAGCAGAGCTCCAGGCCGGACTCCTGCACCTCCTCGTCATGAGCAACCTGCTGGCCCTGCTGGGTTTCCAAGGTGAAAACCCTCTCAGAGATCTGAAAAGGAGAAACGCATGAGAATTAAACAAGTGTGACGCTTAAAAACACTGAAACAGACCAACATGAGTGGCTGTTCTGACATGTGAGCCTGTGAGGCTGCAAACCCCTCACCTGATCACTGATCCCGGTGGCGATGTGGCCCACCTTCACCCGACGCGTCTCTCTGATGCGGATGCTTTTCCTGTTGAAGTTCCTGATGCAGATGTCCACCCCTGAGCCAAATACAGCAGAGAGATACACATGGCATTGAGTCGACTTGTACTACGTTAAATAGTTTACAAGAAAACAGGTGTTAAGGTTTCTTCTCACCTTCAAAACAGCAGGGTGGTGGCAGCTGTGTGTGATTGAGCAAATCCACACTGAAAACCTGCACGTCTGGCTGACTGTTATAGGAGAAGACACCAGAGCTGAACTCTTCAGTGGGGCTCAGGGACCAGCGGCCAGAGTCCTGGAATAAACAGGAGCCAAAGAGTAGATCTCTTAATACTTTATCAAAAATGAATAAACACTAATAGAACTCTGAAATTGAGCCAATATTGGGGATTTCTTGATTATTTGGATGGGTCAAATTAATAAAAAATGTGTTATACACTTCCACTTATTTCTCCCCACATTGAATTGCTCTGAGGCAGATAAAGTGTGTGACTGCTACAGACTTCAAACATGGGATGTGTATTGGTGAAACAGCTCTCTGCATAATGTGAAATAAATTAAGTGAGGACTCTTTTGTGAACTTTGGGTTACCTTTTTGTCCCATGGTTCCCTGTTGGAATACGGGTCACTGCTGAGACAAGACAAGAGCTGCTCCTGCACCTCAGCAGAGTGAAGCTGGGACAAACTGCTCAGGTAAAAATCTGCGAACGAGCAGGAAAACAATGAGCAGAGTTCAAACATTCAACACAAAGACATCAAGCAGAACGCTGAGAGAAGCCTCACCTTGCTCCAGTTTACGCAGCTCCAGTTCAGACACAGTGGTCACCTGGTTGCCCCTCTTGAGGTTCGGCTCGCAGATCAGCATTTGCGGATAGAAAGGTGAGCCTCGCTTTGACTCAGCCTCCTTCTTTTCATCCTCATTGCTCACTCCCTTCTTCTTCTTCTTCTCTGCTGTGATCACTTTCTCGACAGACTCCTGATGTTCCTCTTCATCCCCATAGTCAAGGCTGCTATTGATAAGTTGCAGGGAGTCTGGAGGTTTGTTGGCAAAGTGCAGGGGCTCTGTGTAGGGTCCCTTCACTGGGCTGGTGAGTCCTCCCACTGCGAAAAAAACCCCAAGATATTATGTCTTTACACACTGTGGATGCTGATGCTTTAAATGTGGTCCATTGATGATGGGAAAGGATATGCATACATTACATTTTTTTAGATGAACAGTTACCTTCTTTCAGAGCTCTAGCAGTTTTCTCTTTGAGGTCAGATGCTGATGCCCTCTTGGCTGGATCCTTCTGCAGTCCAGCCTTTATAACTTCGGCTGTGAGAGGGCTGCAGTCAGGTGGGATTTCTCTCAGAGGGGGAGGCTCGTTGGCAATCTGTAACAATCACAAAGAGGGACTCAGTTGAAGTCTGATGTAAATACTGTGAGGAACAAGCATCTCCGATAAACGAGAGAGTGTGGTGTCTGTGTGTGACAGTAAAGTGTACCTTCAGGTAAAGTCTACAGGTGTAGTATCTTGTCCAAGGTTGACACCCATTAAGCATGTGCAGTAGCATACAGCAGCTGCTCCACACATCTGCTTTGGCTCCGCGGGGTTCCCCTTTTACAATCTCAGGGGCCATGTGGGTCTCTGAGCCCTTCATGTCTGCATTAAATTACATGAAGAAAAAAATTACTAAGACATGGAATTTAATTAATTACCCGTCTTTTTTAAATAAGTTGCTCAAGTTACACGGTTTTTACCTTTGGATCCATTCAGGCTCTGTCCCTGATTGTCAAGTCTCTCTGCGTGTCCAAAGTCACACAGGAAGGTGTCTCTCCCGTCCTCCGACAGCAACACATTGTCAGCTGTGGGAAGAAAACAAGCAGAGTCAATAATTCACTGCATTAGTCTTGACACTGTTTGGTGAACTCAGTGGAACTTTACTCATTTCCATGACTTGTGCAGTTTCGTTTATGGATGACATAATTAGAAACAGGGCAGCTGCACAAACAGAAAACAGTCCGCAGACAAAGAAGCACAACAAGAGGAATATATGAGGTCACAGTGGGACAGCTGCATAGAAAACACTTTAATATGGAATGAATGTGGAGCCTGGTAACAAACAGGCAGCAGATAAAGAGATTTAGTGTTGCTGCCTTGCTTTTTCCGAAGGCATTACAGACACCAGGTGGCGCCTGAGCCGCAACAGCACAATCCTGCTGTTTGTTCAACCTCAAGCTTTAGTCTTTTTTTGTTTTGTTTTTTTTTGTTCTTCCTTTATTTTAGTTCCCTTTCCTTTTCTCTTCCCTTCTTTCCTCTACCTCTTTCCACATTATTTTCATCTTCTGCTTTCTGTCTTAAAGGTCTCAGTCTGTACTTCTCTCTCTTCTCTCTCGCTAACTACTTCCTCCTTCACGTCCCATCCCCCCTCTCTGTTTCGATCTCCCTTTCTTTCTTGCTCTCCCGGCTCTGTGCACATGCGCCGTTTCGAAAAAAGCAGCGGTGAGTCACACTGTGGGAAATTCCCAGCCCGTCGTCTTCTCTGTGGTAGTCTGGTTTCACAACACAGGTGCTGGGGATCAAGTCTAAACTGTATCTATGACACTTGTGTTCCACACAACAGCTGCAAAAAAGACACAAAATCTTCTGATAAGCACTAATTAGAGGTCTGACTTGCTCTTTCTGTATGTTTCTGATTTCCACCAGGTACCACAACAAGTAAAAGTCGAGCTGACACATTTAGTTTTAGCGATATTACTGTCATGCCACTTTGATCTGTACAATTACTGCTGCCGAAATTCATCCTGAAAGCGCTGTTAGGTGCCGATGCCAATATCTGATGTCTGTGTTTTGGTGTTGTCGCACCAGTGTTGGGTGGAGGGAACAAACAGAATCCTCTGAGCTCGAAGCTTTTACGATAACTGTCATGAAAAAAAAGTGGCCCATTTGAGGTTAAACCCAGCGTGTTCAAGATGAATTGAAATAAAAATACTACAGTCTTTTTATGCCTGTATACTTTGATAAAATTGGATTTAAGCTGTGGCTTAACTTGTTACTTTAGTTTATTTATCACTCACCAATTTTTCTGGCTAATTTTTATGACACAGTAAAGTTTTCTCTGTGGTGTCACCGTTCATATTTTGACTTTTTAAACATGACTCATGTAAGAGTTGTTCATTTAACCGCTGTGAATACAAACAGAAGAAACTGGCAAAATGTTCCTTTTTTTTTTTTACAACATACCTTTTATATCAAGATGTACTACTTTTTTCTTCAGTAAATACTCCATCGCTGTTAAGACTTGTGATTGGTAATGGAGGCTTAAGTCCTCTGGCAGCCGTCCACGCTTCGCTATCAGCTGGCCCAGGGAGCCTGAAATCATATACAAGATCAGATTAGTATGTGGTATATTATGTTACTATTTACTAATACACATCTTCATATTGAACTTATCCTTCATCATGGGCTGGAATTTAATAATGGATTTAAAGTGTGAGAGATGTCACTGTGTTTATCAAGCAGACATCTCCATCTCAAATTTGGACCATAACACTTCAAGGAAGCTCAACAGTAATTTCTGGCATCCCAGAACCACCCACTTCCACATCTCAGTATTAATCACACCCGTGTCGCTGCAGTCGTCATTATCCTCATGTTGCACCTACTGTGCATGTGTTGTGCACTTCATACATTACATCTCACCCAGCAATTTCCAACCACACCCTCCATCTCAACTGTAGCAGTGATTGCTGACAGAATGTGCTAGGTGTCAAACGGCAAAAAAAAAGGGAGGCTTGTTTACCAGATTTGTGGTCCATGAAGAGGACAACATTGGACCCTTCTCTGACCACTCCGAAGAGTTCCACCACACGAGGAGATCTGAGGGTACTCCACGCACCCACCTCCTCACTGGTGAACCTCTTCAGGGCAATCTGGGCAGGATGGAAAAAAAGAGTAAGCAATCAGAGCCAACCTTGAAACCAGTGGCAGTGGAAAAAAAAGTCAAGAGGGTGACATGCTCAGCCTTACCTTTTTGACAGCAAATGTGGAGCCAGTTTTCACATCTTGAGCGCTGTGCACTTCGCCATAAGAACCCTCTTTGATAAAGTTCAAGAGGACATACTCTCTCCCTTCCCTGTATTCAGAGTCCACAGGCTGGATTTTCTGATAGAGACAGAAGGTTGATAGATGGTTAGGTTGATAAAACACCATTTTAAGTATTTAACTAAGACAGACGACAAGATGTGGAAGGAGAACGTACTTCATTGTAAAAGATGATTCCCTCACTGGTGAGAGAATCAGCTGCTGAGAGGTCATCTTCTTCTTCTCTTACTTCCCTCTCCACTTCTTTGAAAAAGGGCCCCGCATAGCAAGGGTCCCCTTGACTGACGCTGCCCCTGAGGCCTGCGAGGGCCAGCGAGCAGTCACCAAGACTGCTGACACAGTCTGAGTCGCTGTCCTGCCTGTAGGAATGGACACTGGAGAAAGGGCCGCAGACCTGGTTCCTCCAGTTCAGTGGAGGATAGTTGGAGTCGGTGGTGTAAATCTGACGCCCGTAGAGAGAAGACCTTCCCTCCTGCTCTACTGAGCTTTCAATGTTGCTGGAGCAAGAAGTACTGAGGCTGCCTCTCCCTCCGAGAGATGGCGACTCCTCCTACGGCAGACAAGGAAAAAGCATGGCTGATCAGACATCATGTGTATGTTTCTAAGGTGAGTTTGCAGAGGGAGTTGAAGGTTCAGGGCCTCGGACTGCCAAAGAACATGGCAAATCATCCTCAAAGATGATTTATGCAGAAAACACAGCGAGCATGTTCAGATCCTTTAGGAATACAAGATTACACAATGTACCAGGCTACTTCCTCACGAAACTTAGTTAAATAGCTTATTCTGATAGAAGAGTCAATGAGGCTTGAACCAGAGCTCTTACCAGGATCCGAACCAGATCTCTTCCGCTCTCCTGCTCAGGGACTCCAGAGGGCATTCGTTGTCTGCATCTCTGTTTCTCTTTCCTCTCTGGTTTTTTCTTCCCCTTGCGCTTCTGCCTCTTCCTGGTTCTCTTTCTTGGGACGAGCTGCGCTGTGGAGCTGCTCGGCTCCTGGACAGAGGCTGGGGTCGGGCAGGCCACATGGTTGGGCTCCAAAGACAGACTGAAACAGGAGGTGCGGCAACAGTGTTAAAGTCCAGACAAGACATTTAAAATTTCAGCATAGCCTCTAAATAACAAATATGAGGTATGTGATGCAGAATCAGCACTGTCGTGGTGATGTCATACCTGCGGGCGAAGCAGTTGGGGGAGCCAACATAGGAACGATCGAGGGAGGATGGACTGAACTCTTGGGAGTCCTGGGTTTCACCTGAGGACGGCAATCATGTTAATTCTCTGTCCAAACTCAATTATTTAATTAAGTATTTTGAAAAAAATCAGAGGATATAATTACATTCTGCTTGGGCGATGATGCTTGGGGTCTTCCATGATATTTTCCCCACTTGCTCTGCAGTCCCTTCCTTTAGGACCTTATCTATCCTAGGATTCAAATGGGGTATGTAGCCCAGCTTGCTGTCCTTTCCCTCGTCTTCCTCCTCCTCCGTCTCCTGGTCCGCAGCTGAGCTTGATGGTTTATACCCCTTCAGCTCAGCCTGGGACGACCCGGAGAACGGTGCTGTTGAGTTAAAAATCCTTTGCCTCACCGCCATTTCATCTGCTGGATCTGGAGAGAGAGAACATCATGAGCAACTGATAAGTCAAGTGATTCCTCCGTAGTTACACAACATTAATGTCAAATAAGTGATATTTGAAAATAATACAAACTGTTAACATATGCCTAATCTATTTATGATGATAAGTTCTAAAAACTTGGTGTGATCTCTCAGGAAACCCCAAATCTTAACTAGTATATTGTTTTGGGTTTTTTTTTTTTTATCTTTAAGACTCAAAGGGGAACAAGCTTATAATGGGGCTCCAGCAAATCTGGCTGCAATTTATCTGCCCATTCTTTTCTGAATGAACCTTTTTGTTTGTAGAAATGCCTAAAGTAACATCCCTAATTGATTGCCTTCAAACCTCATGTTTCGTCAGTTGATTGATTGCTGCATCACTAGTTAATATTTCTTGTTGCGCAGTGAAAATACATTTGTTTCCTTTACAAATTGCACTTTCACTTTGCGATCAATACATTAAACCTGATTCACTTTAACTCCAACATCATGCTCAACCACTATGGTTATACAACTACATCACATGGTTCATCACTGTTGGGACTGACCTTCCTAAACGTTGAGCTTGCGTTTTTGAAAACTGTTTCTCTATAATGTGACAAAGGGCTTCTTACTATGTTATGTGAATGATGGTTCCTCAAAAGAGAAAACACACATGTCCAGTTCTGGAATTTCACCTGACTCCTGACTTGCTTTTTGGATTTCCATTTGATTCTTAATGTAGCCTTTCATGTTTTGTTTGCTTATTTCTTAAGAGGCTTTCGGCTTAAACTACTGGAATAACAAGTTCAGTTTGTTATTTCCAGGATTATCAGTTGTTATCAGTTAAAGCAAAGGAGCTCATTTACTTAATGATTAAGATAAGACATTAATATATGCACACATCTAAATGCAATGCTGATGAACTTGATCAGGTACAAATGAATCTGCTTCTCTTGGATCAACACATTTTACAAGTCAAGTAAAAAAAAACAGGCTCATGCTGATCACTTGATCAGAAACAAAGTGAAACTTTGAAAGTTTGCGGTGTGCTGATGAGACAGGAAACCAAAGCCTGGCCTTGTTTTGGCAGTTGCAACTGTGTCGTTAAATGCAAGTACTCTGTTTCAGTCAGAGGAAGTCAACTACGGCACATTAGGCACGGCCCGGCTCGATTTCCAATAAAGATTACCATGATTTTCTGCTGATGGCTTGGAGGTTGTAATCATCATAACATGTATGACTGTAAAATCAGCACGCTCAGAAACACTCCTTTCATCTCAGCACTGGTTGATTGAGCACACACTGAATGCAATTTAAAAAGCACAAAGTGAGAACTGAGACTGAAGTTGCAGCATGTGGCATCAGTGCGTCCTTTACACTTAACAGCAGCTTTTCCCTTTGACTCTCCATAGCTTTCGACTTTTTTTCTGCACATAAACATCCATAAATTCTTGAAAGAAGTCATACTGAGATTAATTATGAGATCTTGACTAAAACGGTCCCATGGCTCCAAAAGCCTAGCCCAGTAACTTTTGCATATTCTTGCTCTCGACAATACAAACACAAGTAATACACAAGAAAACTGACAGTAAACTAGAGTCGAATTTCCGTGAAAACTTTTTTAAAGTTAAGCAACATCATTACCTTGTGTGGCGACTTCATGCACTGAAAGATTATTTAGAACAAAGCAATTCAACTGTCACTTCCTTCTCAAGACGCTGCACCGGTGCTCTGAAAGCACAGCGCAACACCACACCACACCCCAATGAATTTACGTGGAAAGGAAGTAGAGAAAAACCCACTGCAATAAACACGACCACAAAAACAACTCGGCGTATGTGTGTGCCCAGGGGCGTGTAAGACGTACCAACAGATGCCCGTGTGAACTGCCAGCTCTCTCCTGAGTATCGGCTCTAAACAACCTGTCATCTACATTAGTATACCGTCTCCCTCTGCTCTCTGCTCTGCTTGATGCTGGCTCTCAGCCAACCGGGGGAGGAGCTGGCTGACAATGACTTATTGGAAATGCATCTCCAGTTCCCCATATTCCCCCCTCCCTTCGCTCCCTTCAACAGCGCTGGCTTGCTTACTCTTCCCTTTGACTAGATTAGAGGATAATATGTTTGGTAATGTGTTTGATGATCGCTGTGGACTATGGACTGAGAAAAGCGGAACATAAGTTATCTGTTGCGTACGCCTACGAAGAAATACTCCGATTTTCAGAAGAATTTATGATAGAAAGTCAAATTAAGAGCCAGAATGTGGACGAATATGGTGTTTTCTAAAAAAGTCACTAGAGAAAAGTCAGATTTCTGTGTGTTTGTTGTTGAAACAGACACTGTAGTTTGGGATGAGTTTCTGATCTTGGGCACACACCGACAATATTTAATGCAATGTAAAGAGTTTGGTGACACACTCTGATGTTCTAATCAACATATGCCTTGAAGCTAGCTTATAAAAATGAGTCACATGTCATGTCACATGCCTACACACTCTTCTCCACAGTATGTCCTGTCATTAACACTAGCATCAACAACAAAGCATTGTTTTCTTCTGTCTGTCTTAAATCTGATATCCATTACTGTGAGAAAGTTATGAAGAATATTTGCCACCAAGGTAATTTTGAGCGAGCATTTGAACTTTCATTTGAAATGTGAGGTGTCTTCTGTATCTATTTGAAGTTATCTAACTTGCTTTTCTTTTCACCAGCAGAACAACTTACTCATATAAAAACCGCCACAGAGGACAGGAAATTCAAAATATCGCTTGTGAGGCTCCACCATAAACCACTAAGCTAAATGCATGTTGCTTACAACCTGCTAAGTGTGAAAGAAACTGTTTACTGGCACGATACCTTAGAAAAACTGTGAGAAAGTAGTATTGCAGAGCATTTCCTTACAAGGGTTTCGTTTTGGCCACTCTATTAGCCACTGACTCATTCAATACTGTACAAATTTCTGGGAAAACGTCTGAAAATGTCATGTTACATAATGCTTATAGAAGTGATTGACTTTGATGAAAAAGAATAAGACCTGGACCTGAGTGCCAGTAGCAAGAGTCAAATTGGCTCTTCACAGGAAAAAAAGTCTCAAATCCTAAAATTTATTGAAAGACAGAACAAGATAGAGCTGCAAATATTATTTTAATTATTTATTATATTCTTAATTATTTGTTTGTCTAGAGCCAGTCAAGAATTTTAGCTCAAGCTTCTTAAATGTAATTATTTTTGTTTTGATGGTACTCTAAGTTAGGACCAGGCGACAAATCTATTTATTCAGAAAATAAGAGTAGATTAACCAATGACTGAAGTAATCGTTGGTTTCAGCTCTAGTTTAAAATATCAGTAAATAGTAAAATTCACAAATTCTTGATGTCTACAAATTGCTTGGAAGATTCTCAATTTAAAATAACATAGACAAAGCTGCCAATTTTTACAAATGAGAAACTGGCACTTTTTCTTGGCGGAAAAACTATCTTTAAACACAGCTTCACTATTAGAATAATAGTCAATTGCATTTCTGTTCATCAAATAATCAATTAATTGCGAATAAAGGTCCAGTGTGAAGAATATGGTGGCATCTAGTGGTGAGGTTGCAGATGGCAACCAACCAGATACCAATCCACTGACTCTCTCCCTCAAAGTGTGTGAAAGAGCCTAAGTGGACCAAGTCCTTCTGAGGGTATAAAAGATTCATTTGAGGGTAAAACTCGACTGCTCTACTTAGGTTATACACTAATGTGAAAATACTTGATAATAGTATATTCCATTTCTGAAATATTCTTCCAATACATGCCCCTAAAATGTGCACATTGGACCTTTGAGTCGTTTAGTTTTACCTGCAACACAATGCAACAACAAACCACTGTCATGAGATTTACTATCAAGTTGAACTTTAACCCTTCCTTCATTGCCAACAGTGACTCACAACTATAAAATCCAGACAGAGGTGTTGCTATGGGTTGTGGCATTGGATTTCATAAGATCAATCTACCTACTAAACTCATAACTGAGATTATGCACATTGACCTTGAATCTGAGATATGAAGTGGGACAATCCTTTACAATCTAATGCTGCAGAGAAACCCTGAGCTTAAGTCCACATACAGTCAGTGGCTATACTGAGCCAACTTCTGCAGTACACCCACACAGATTAATGAAATTCCAAAGCCTTTAGTAAGGACAGTGAAAAGGGACTCAACCTGAAGTTGGCCACAGAATACATTCAGCCAAGCAGTCCTTAAGAAAAATGCCTGCTGCTTCTCAGGAAAATGTCCCAGTCCTGGACTAAAACATGACCAGAGCCTTGCACCAAATGCACCAACACGGTCATTTACACCTCTATGTCTGCTTTAACTTCCCTTTTTCCTTTTACTTTATCCCTATGAACTACAATAGAGCAATAGGTATCTCTACAGTTAATGACAAGAGGATAACTTCATAGCAAAACTAAACTTTACACATAACAAGACACTGATTAATTTAAAAGATATTCTGTAAAATATTAATGGAAAAAGTGAGTAACTTGCACCTGTTTAAAAATTATGCCATTATATTATTGATATGAATGCCTGGATATTCTAGCATTTCTTTTTTTACACACACAAAAGATCAGAAAAACAACAACAAAAAAAAAAAAGTTGTCCAAAAATTCACATTTCATGAGTGATAGTGAAATTCAAAGCAGTGACACTGAAATATCACTTATGTCTTCTATAAATTCAAATCTTGCAGATTTATTTATCGAATTATTTATTGGCCACTGTCTTTCTATGTTTTAGAGCAAAGGACATTTACGCTGGCAGGCGGACACCACTGGCTTCTCATTCACAGATGGACACAAGCCAGGATTGCTTAGCTGTGAATGCAGGGCTACGAGCCAAAAAAGGTTTAGCATGTGTTTGCACGGTGTGTCAGACACAACATACATTATGTGTCAAAGCTGGATAATGTAAACAACTGTGATAGATTAGAGCAAAGATGCCTTAATATTTACTATACCACTCCGGCACAAAGAACACATAAGACATAACCTAAAATAAATCAATATTGAGCAACATAAAAATAAATAATAGCTACTCTTATGTGGCCTTATGTGGCCTAATAAAAAAAAAAAGACTTTTACTATTTTCGTACTTATTATACGTATTATACAAGCATTAGTACATGCGTATCACGGCCTTGAATGTACAGTAATTTACTTTTTTTATACAAACTGGCAAGCCTCTCATGAAGTTAATTCTAGGATCATTTCACTCTATATTGATAAAATCTAAAGAGATCCTATCATGAAACTTCCATGATAAACAAATGTAGTCACCAACAGCCAGTAGCATAGGAAACAATACAAGAAAAACAGATGTTTTAATCACAGACATCTGGCAACAACAGGCGTGTGTGCGGTTTTGAAAAAGTTTGGTGACCTGTACTGAAAAAATTACAGTAACAACTGCCTACCTTCTCACCTTTGTTGCCTTACGCTTTTGTTACAAAATTGGAAATATGACTGAATAAATAACTGCCATAACATTTACTGTGTTTTTCTTCTACAGTTTGTTCGCGCTCTCAATATAACGTTAGCAATAATAATCCTTCCAGCCGCATTCACCGACAGCTAAATCTGAGACCGACATGTTTAAGCCTTTCTTTGAATAATCGAACTTTCAGGATAATTAATTGATGTCTCGAAATACAACGGGAAAGTTTGGGGTCTGAAATCTGTCTAATTAAGTAAATTAATGTAATAATAGATTTTCAATAATCTTCACTTACCGAGCCTCCAATCAGTAGGCGTCGGCCGATAGCGATCGAATAGGTATCTTACAAGCTAGCATCCGGTTAATGACTTCAGATTAAATATTACAGTTCCATAATTTTACAATAACTAAAATGGAATGGCGAGATACAACATATATTTGGCACTATTGCTCCTTCTTATTTACTGTGTCGATATTTTAATGTGTTTTTGCTCTCTTGACCTTTTTTTTTTACTTAATCCTGCTTTTAATTTGAAGCGCCCTTCGTGTATGCGCCTGTTTTTGATTTGACGTGACGTAAAGGCTCGTTCCCGACGAAGCAGAGAAGGAAGTGGTCACGAGGTGTGAAAACTGAAGTCAGATTTCAAACAACAGCACTGAAACAAATTGTGTATATTCACCCGTTTGTTTCAATATTAAATTTTCTCCACATATTTTCTTTATTTCTTTGGTTTCTTTTGTTTTTGCTAGCTACTGTTTCAAGTTTTCACGACACCTTTTGGTGCTTTTTGTCTGTTTATTCAAAATTGTCTTCACTGATAACTAGGCCCACTGTGTGTGGACCTACCGTGACAGTTTACAGTCACAGTTTACCGAGTTTTGAAAATCAGTCATTCTCATACAGAGTTGGCTGGGCCACTGGTGCGCCTCATAGTGCCGTCTAGTGGCAAATTAGATTAATTTTCTTATGTATTATTTATTTAACATTTAACTCTAAATATCCCCAATAAATTACACAATCAAACGTGAAAAGGCATACATTCAGTGACTTATTAGATCTGAATATCACCACGCCAATAACGAAAAAATATGAGGTAAAGACACAATACTACACAACAACAACAATAATAATAATAATAATAATAATAATAATAATAATAATAATAATAATAATAATAATAATAATAAT
>JAQMCX010000021.1:6314591-6354885 GCA_029814765.1 Acanthurus leucopareius | reverse complement strand
ATAATAATAATAATAATAATAATAATAATAATAATAATAATAATAATAATAATAATAATAATAATAATAATAATAAAGTTGAGGACACGCCTGTAAAAGTTGTAAAAGTAAGAGAATCTGTAACTGAATTATCTGTGTTTACACAGATTCACCACAAGATGGAGTCAGAAACTATTGATAGTCATTTTTGCCTTGTTACACATGGGGTTTCATTGTCTATGATTTAATGTTACTTTGAACACTGAATGGTGTGCAAACTAAGGTAAATAGTCTGTAGTGAGATGCAATGAAAAAGATAAAGAATTCATGTATTTAACACTCAACAGTTTAACAAAAATGTCATTCAATTTTATATGACAATTTTATATTTTAATTATTCTATTATTCTGTGATTTATTCTGTGATTCTGTTAAGGTTATGGACAAAAAATGTAATGTGTATTCCCATTCATACCAGTATTACTTTTTAATAAAGGAAAAATACTTTCAAACTCGGGAGTAAAATCAATAATCATTTAACTTGGGTATGATTGGGTACATATGCAAACATCCTGAACGATTTAACAACAAAAAGATGAACATTGTAAATGTGAATATCATAATGACTACCATTTAATTTGCCTTTGTTTTACTATCATTTTTGATAACACATTAGCATGAAAGCACTCATCTAAAATAAACTGATATCTTAATTACATAAGAATGTTTTGTGAGTCTTTAAACACCTGCAGTCAGAAATGTGTTGGAAGTTCTGTGTTTGTGTCAGTGGAAGCCAGAGAAGATACTGATGATCTGGTTATTTCCTCTGTTTAATACCAAGTAAAATCCCTGGATATAATCCTGTCATGACACATGTGAACATAAGCCAAGGAAATCTTGATGCAAACTGTGGGAGTATTTTTTTTAAACAAGCCAGCAGATGAGTGGATTTCAGTTTGCCAGTGCTCCTGCCAAGCATTTGTTTGGAGCAGGCAGAAAATGTGACATGTGAAATCTGAGCATTTTTCATGTCTGAAAATTGGATGGTCTGTTACACAAAGTAGTTATCTTCTGAACAGAGGATGAAATTATGGAATATCTTTCAGTGACATGGAAGAAACAACAAGTGTTTTTTCCTGCTAATTTTATAAAATATTATGGATAGATGTCAGGGAAGGTACCATAAAGACAAAATTTGGTCTTATTATATACCATATAGACAATCATGACGCTATTATCATGTAATGCGTGGAGTCTAAAGATGGCTATATTCTAAATGGTGACTCATTAGATCTATTTGAAGATCTATGTTTGATTCTAATGGGATTCATTCTCTTGTAGTCAAGATTGTACCTTCACAATGAACTATTTCTTCAGTTCAGCGAGTCAGTAAAATTTGGTTCCTCTGTATTAGACACAATTATATTTGTGATTGCCTCGAGAAATGTGAGGGCAGCATCACCTGATGAACAATCAATCCAGTCATTGCACAGCACTCGTGAAAAATAAACACAGCATTTCAAACCACCTGACATCCAGCTCAGCTTTTCAGAAAAACTCACTGAAACAGACAACACATGTGAGCCTCATCATGAGACCAGAGACAGATATCGACTGGTCAAAACGATATATATCAAAAAACAACACTGACATTAAGTGCTACTATTGCACATGGCTCTTTTCTAAAAAATAATAAAAACAGAAGACCAGAAAATAAAAGCACTCCGGTTTTTTGGTGTGAAAGTTAGTTTGTCCTAATTTGAGTGACATAGCTTTCTTTGGAAATGTACATGTCAGCACATTAAAAATATTAAAGACCTAATACTAGACTATATGTTGAAACACTGCCCCTCTACAAGTCAGGGTCACATAATTTGGTTACCTTGACAGTGAATGACCTTGTTCAGTTTATATTAAACTTTTCTGGGGCAAATTTCCAGACAAATTTGCAATTAAATATATTACCAAAAGACATAATGATACTGGTACTTTAGGGGCTCCTGGGGGTCTTGGGCTCCTGGGTAGCTACCTGTTTTGCCCAACGAATCGAGTCTGAGCTACATCCATTGTTTCACTGTATAATTCCGCCAATTCAACTGACTAAGATTGTAAACAAACCCTGAGTAAACAATGCTAAATTACAAATTATCCCTGCAAATTAACTATTACAATCACAGTATAAATGTGGCTTGGATAAATTAAAATAGATACCACTGTAACATCTTGGTGTAAGTTGTTGTGATAGGTCAACCACAAAGACTGACTCGTTAGCAAAGTGCACATCATCACAACATCGCGCTCCTGTCGGGCACGGACCAAACGGAGCGAGCACAGAAGCTGCTGCTGTGTTCAGAAAATGGCCGACAGATTTTCTAGGTTCAACGAAGAGCGTGATTTCCAGGTAATGCATTCCAGACGATTGATGATGTACAGATATTTTAGCTTGTCCACATGTTTAAGCGCATACATAGGGAAATAAAACGTCAAGGACGGTTACTAAATTTTACAAACTGCATCGTGCATTTCGGTCGAGATGTCGCTTGCTAGCACTGCAAGCTAGCTGGGCTAACGCTAGTGAATGCGTACAGTGCACTGCGGCTCTTTTGAATATAACTTCCCTTACGTCCCAGTGTTTGGCAGCGTGTTATAATTGACTCATATCATAGGTTATGCACTGTAACATTATGCATAATACATAACCTTTTTAACCACGCAAAGGTAATATCAATATTGAAGTCCAACTGTTAGTGACCTTGGGTAGATTGCTTATTTATCGACATATGCCAACGATCTGTAACTAGCTAGCAGTAAGCTAACGGTTGTCTTGTTCCACATTAGGCAGTTGTAGCATTAGCAAGAAATGGCTGTATCATTTTGACAACTAGAACACAACAACCGCAGCTAGTTAGCATGCCATATATACACAGTTATAGTCAATTATCTATTGGTTCATCAACATGATAGAAAGGCGTTACATGAAATGTACTTAAATATCATTAACGGTATTTTAAAGTGCATGGAGTACAAGTGTTGGGGATAGATACGACAGACGTTAGATTTCAGATAAACATGTCGTGGCCACTCATTTGCTGATTTTCCACTACCGTCAATACAACTTGTGCCTTTTTCATTTTGTAGAGGTAATAACTCTTAGTCGCTGTTTTTGTTGTTGACTGATTTTGCTAGTTTCTTGTAATGCGAGTAACACATTCTTCGCTGTAAAGCAAAGTAAGGCTAAAATAATTGTAATATAAATAAGTGGTTACATTTTTCCCGTATGTGAAGTATTTAATTTATATAATATTAATAGCACTGTCCCCACTGCACTAATTACATTATTTTGTGACATGATTTTATTTGATGGTTCATATTTACAAGATAAGTGCCAGAGCTGAGTTTCTGGATTTCACAACCCATGTATGAGCTGTTTTTTTACTTGCTTATCTGTGATCTAAGACCACACCCTTGAAAGGCTAAACACAACATTACTGAAGAGATCACAAAATATGCTCAAATCATATTTCTATCCTTTCATCTATCTGTTATCACAGATATTTCCTGTGAGACCCCTCAGATAGCATTATAACCTTCCTGCTTTGATCAGCATCTTTCATAGTTTGTTTTTACCCATAATTTTTGTTTTTTGAAATAATATTTATTCAATAATCAACCAACTGGCAGTACAAGAAAAACATTACTAATAAGTGTGTAACCAGGTGTCACTCTGCAGCACATGTTGTCCCAGAAACAAGTCACTGTGTTAAAATCCCAGGTATGCACGGTTGTCATCATCTAACATTTTCCCAAACATTATCTCAGGACCCATCTTGTCAAAAATCATATTGTCCAGTTAAAAAAAATGTAATATCATTTTTTTGAGTCAACATAGACACTGCTGTGAAAATTAAGATAATTGCTAGATAGTAAAAATATTTAGTGCCTATTTGAAGAATATTGCTGATTTTTCTCAACTGTGTGACCTTGTGTGTTTTTTTTTTACAGTGATTTTTGAAGGAAGAGGAGAGTTGCTGTATGAATTGTGATGTTCGTAATCATAAAAAAGTGCTTAGACGAACAATCTGAACAGAACCAACACAGCAACTCCTTCTTACATTGTGCTGACAGTTTTGTGTTCTGTTGCTCCATTAATGCTCCAATAAATATATTGCAAGTGTTTTTTGAACAAGGACAATGAGGCCCGGGGTTATCAAGCTTTGCTAGACAGTAGTCTTAAAAGTTGCTGCAGTTACTTAAGCTGTTTGTTGTAGATGTTGTAGGCTATTTGCTGGGGCAGTGATATGGTGAAACAGCCGTATTACCGGACATGCTATGAAACCCATTAAAAGGTTAAGCATGTGAATAAGAAAAGTGCTTGTGTTTTTCCATCTGTATCCTCTGTGTTGGTGTCCAGTGGGAGCTCAGTATTCTGCTATTTTGTCAGTGAGAGGTGAATCGCTGTGTGGTCTGAATGAGTCTGTTGAGGGCAGCTCGGGCTCAGCACAGTGGAGCTCTGTGTGTGAGATCTGCTGTGAAGGCATTCATATGCTCAGTATTCAGAAAGTTCCTCTCTGACTACATGGACTAAGCCTTCTGCCAAGAAACACGGAAACACCCACAGATGGTCTACCTAATATCTACAGCATAACCAGTACAACAGCCCTGTCCGCTTTATGGATTTAAAATGTTGTTGGCGCTCTAGCATGTGGCTAATCTGAAGTTGCAGAAACACACAAGGCAATGTATGAGTATCCACAGAGCTCTTCTGCAGTAGCTGTCTCACATAATTATGTTGAATGGTATGCAGCATCCATTTTACTATTGTTAAACTAATGGAAAGTTACTCTTGTAATGTACTTTAGAGCACAAAGCGAAAAACCTTGCAGTAGAGCACTGCTGTTTTGTTTGTTTATGTACCATGAGGATTCAACCTGCAGTGAAAATAAGTCACTGTGGTGGGTAGGCACTATACTGATAGCATATTTAGTGGACTGAGCGTAAAGTCTGTTGTAGGAGGGGTGGGGATTGGGGCGTGTCATCGATTTTATAATAAATAAGTACTTTGCTCCTCCTCTGTATCTCCTGTTCTCATAATCCCCACTTCACTCATGCTGACGAGGGGTCCCGTTTCACTTGAATTAATGACTGCCGTTGTGGCATCAAATCACCTCATTATTATGGGCTGATTTGAGCAGTTGCTTATCTCTGCAAAACCAGCTTCCCCTAGAGAATGTGTGTGTGTGTGTGTATTTGTGTGTTGTAGGGGGCTAGCTCATGCTAGCATTGTCTCTTTTACAGCAATATTTGCTGCACAGTTCTTTCGCTTAAGACTGTAAAATGTTTTCATCAATCTTTCAATGTAGAAATCTTAAAGAGACAGATAGGTAAAGTAAATATCGTGCTGTGCATGTTCATCCCTCAAATAGACGTGAAGAGAGGAAATAAATCCTCAGTAAGCCATATATTTTGTGTGTAGTCACATTAAATTTAGTTGTCTAACATGTCCTATTGTAAATAGCTGCGGAAATGAATAAATAATAAAAAACCGCAGACTATTTTTGGAATCTTTCAGTTGTCTGCTCGTGTGAAGGTCAGCCGAACACGGACTCACAAACATGACCTTCCACTCTCCTCTGCTGTTAAGAGAGAGGAAGCCATCTGTCTCAGGGCAGAAACTGTTCTATAAACACTCCTTTTGGTCGAGAATAGCATACTCGTTACTCACTTTTTGACCCAACCAGGGCATGTACCTAAACATAACTACTCAATTGGTGTTTTGTATTTTGTAAGGCTATTCCTCAAATTCAAACAATAAAAAAATGGAGAAGGAAGTCAACCCTCAGTGCAGAAATAAATTTGTTGAAAAAAAAGAGCCAAGAATCAACTCTGTAAGTAAATTTTCAATCATCATGGCTTATAAACTAAAAAAAATTGCTAGTTGAATTGTAAATTATAAAAATCATTCAAATGTTTTTATAATTTGTTTAAGTAACTAAAAAATGGGATGGGCAAGGAAGGGATAATGGATTACTAAAGGAATAACATGGTCACATATATCTGTCAAAGCGTATACTGCGATCTGTACTAACTTGCTCTGCAGTTATTATAACCATTGCAATTATTAACACTATAAATTGATCTGCTGATTGTTCTCTACATTAATTTTTGTGTATGTCAGAACTTTTTATGAAGTTTCTATCATTTTCCCTTTGAAATTGCTTGTCTTGTCCAAGTATTGCTCCAAATGCCCTAAGATATTTTATTCACTATCTTATAAGACAGAGCGAAACAGAAAATCCTTACAACTGGAAGTCAGAAATACTTTATAACCACTACTTCATGACCAGCCAAGCAGGACTGAAATTTGTTTTTCTGAAGCAAGTTCTTAAATTTGTTTCACTCAGGGTGGGAATCACTTTGACCAGTATGAAGAGGGCCAGTTGGAGCTGGAGCAGGCGTCCCTGGACAAGCCCATCGAATCGGTAAGGCTGCATCTATCATCCTGCACCATTGGACCAGTTGTGAGAGTGGATGATTGGTCCAGGGAGGATTAAGAACCACACCTTTTTACTCCATTCATTCTGTCCATGTAGATGCATCCAGTGTTTTCTTGAACACACTTTTGCCACCTAACCTGTAGAGTCACTTGTCTCATGTCCATTAATACCCTTATAAGCCCCTCCCACTTCCCATGTCCTCTGCCTACTCCATTTCCTGTGTGTCAGTTAAAATGATTATGTACATGCTAGATCTTCCTGTTTTATATAGAGCTTACAGATAAACATTTGATTTTTGTACCAGTCTCCCATTAGTCATTGTTAGTCATCTTAGCATAATGAGATGAGATGACTCTGAAAGTATGGAGTGAATAATGCATTGTCACTAATGGCTGTTTTCCAGATGCTCTAGCTGCTCAGCCATTTTAAATTAATTAAGTAAAGATAATACATGTAATGGTGACCAGATTTTATTCTTTACACTATACAGCCGCTTCCAGCGAAGTCAGTTTTGTAATATTTCTGTGATTCATTTACTCATCAAACCACTCTGTAATTTCAAATTTGTTCAAGGAGGTGTTATCAATAATGACACCCTTTTAAATTAGGTCAAATAAAATAAATACATTGTAGGCAGATTTGGATTTAGAATAACCCAATTATGTAGATTGGACAATGATTTTGAGTATACGTATGATTCTCTGCCAGTAAAAGTGGGCAATGCTTATTTCACTCCATTTAGCAAACAAGAGAGTGCACATTAGATGGTGTGAATGGCTACATTTGTGTTTGAGTGAGTGTGTTTTTATGTAGCTTTAGAATTTATGTGTTAGTGTTTAGTGTTTGTGTCTATAGGACAGTTATCTTATTGTACACAACTTGGGGTGTTCGACATTTCTCTCCTGCAGCGAATTGGCCCCTATTAGCTAAGCAGCAATGACCCGGTTTGTATTTGCACGCTCTGCTTTCTTACTCCTATCTTTAGGGTCCTTGTAACGCTTCTCTGACTGTCTTTCTCTCTCTGTCTGTTTCACTCCTGTCACACTCTACATCTATTCTCTCTCTACCTCTTTCGCTCCCTCCCTACTACACAGTGATTCGGTGTACAGTACCCTCTGTCATTCTGTGCTGGCATGGTGCTTGTGCAACTGGGACTGCATTTTTCGCTGAAGAGGCACATAGATAATAGCGCAGGCAGCTCTCTTCTTTCTGTCTTTTCCCACTCTCTCCATCCCCTCTTCTGTCTCTGAAGCACTATGGTGGGCAGGCCCAAACTTCCCAAATGAGTACACAGTGTCGGGTCACCTCTCCTCCACATAATGGATGTGCTTTGTGAGCTAAAAAGATAGGATCAGCAACCACGTGTAGATGAAAATAATTGCATAATTGTTGTTTTTAAAGACAGAAACAAATGTATTTAACACTGATGTTTAACTGACAGGCATGCAAATTTATACAGTTTTCCTTTATAAGTTGTCAGTTTTGTTAATGATTAATAGCAAATAGATCATTAGCTTATAGAATAAAAATGGCATGGCTTTCCTTAGTGGAACCCATATTTAAACAAGTGACATGACCGAAGCAAAATTAGGTCATTTAATGGTACATAAACACACTTAATTCTGAATATCAAAAATAAATAAATAAAAACAACAACACCGATAATGACTTGCAAAGACAAGTCTGAAATATTAAACTTTTTAAATTTAAAGGATTTTTTATTGTCTTGGCTACAAATAAATGCTACCAGGCTTGTGTCTTAGGTTTTTTTGAAGGAGTAGCAGGAGAAGATTCTAGTCATTGCCTTTTCCTGTTTGAAAGGCAAAAAACTAGTAACATGTGTTGTTATTCGTGTTTGTAGGATCATATTTCCAGCCTGAACATGTTTTCATAGCTAGAATCTATTGAACCAAGAACATTAAAGATTATTCATTGAATAGGTGTCTATGGATGACGTACTTTCTGACAGGCTCATAAACATTCCACTGTGTGAGAGAAGTGGAGAGGAAACAAAAGGAAAGGGGTGGCCTGCTCACCTGGCTTGAGTGTTTCTTTTGCTCCTGCGCTATTATTAGTGGAGGGGCGCTGAGGGCCGTGCTGCAGCATCACACGCTGTAGAAAAAATTGCCGCATCAGAAGTGCCGTCAGCTGTCACTTAGTCACCAATAAATAATACCACACACCTTACATAGCCATTTTGGAAAGTGCATGCCCAAAGAAGAAGGTGGCAGACTTCATAAACAGGCAAGTAACCATCCATGAGAGTTTGCCACCAATTAAAACTGTTAATTCTGAAAATCATTTTAGACAGTTTGGTGACACCTGTCGTTACATCAGGTGCGTTTTCTTAGTCCAAATGAGACACTTTCTATTTGAAAGGTCAGCTACTTAAACATATGAGCCAAAATCCTCACACCTGCTAAAATATTAATGAAACATCAAGAGAAATTTATCTACACCTGCTTAGCCTCAAAATAGACATGTAGACAGGTGAGATTCACAGTGCACTTAATTTGATAACTAAAATTTTACATAAAAAGTTGACATGCAATTTATAACCATTTTGTGAGGTACATAGGTCTGTCCCTGCCTCTGTAGTGAAAAGCTTTACAATGGTAGGATTTCTGGCAGTTGCCCTCCAGAATTACGTGATGGACCTGTTTCTGAATGCTTCAGCCCAGCCCTTCAGAGCCCCTCCCCTGCCACTTATTGTGTGTGATCTATAGGTAGCTAGAGGTCTGTGGTACTTTATTGGGATCTTTTTTCTCTTCCTGTCTTTCCTCTTTGGTCTTTGCTCTTTCTCTCTAACATTGTTTTTTGCATTGCATGTGTTAACTTGGTAGCATTCAGTATTATTTTCTCTCAACACTCTGTCCTAATCACTACTACAGTTTTCCTCTCAGACTCATTCCTCCCACGTCTCCTGCCCCCTCCAGCCCTTCCAACCCACTCTCCTCCCCCTTCCTTCCCTTACCTGACCCTGTCCCCAGAGCGATATGCAGCGGGCAGCCTAAGAGCCACAGAAATCACACACATACACTGGGAATCTAAGAAACACATGTCTACAGGTCACAGGAAGATTAGTAGGAAAACGGTTTGTTGTGTGTTTCTTTTTATTCATTTTGCAGTCATTGCAACTACTACTAATCTCTAACATGTTATATTAAGTGTAATGACACAGAAAAGGGACAATATTGATGATAGTATATCAGCTGTTCCTGAGATATGAAGTGAGTAACCTTTTGCTTCATAGCCAGACATTAACAACACAGCTGTTTGTCACTGTTGATTGTTAGACTTCTGTCACCTACTAGGTGGAAAGTAGGATACAAGCAAAAGGTCAAACCTAGTCCTTTTTAAAATCCTGACCCACAACACTGCATGTGCTAAATTTAGCACCAATCTTAAACACGGTCACTGCTGAGCTCTACAAATGTTGTTTTTGTTTTTTAGTCAGCAACGGAGTAGGAATTGAGATATAAAACACCAACACCCAAAACAAACATAGCCAAAAGCATTTGACTATAAACCAGTCTGACCTACTTACTTCAAACTCAATGGGAATGGGAGTTTCACACAGTTTAATGATGCTGTAGAACCTCTTCAAACTTGAACCCTCAGTAGCTTTAACTTGACTACACTTTGATAAACTTCAAGTGAATTTGCACTTCAGAATGATGAGGTAAGTATTTATTTTTTAATGATTATCTTAAAACATTTATATTGATTGAAATCTGCTTCACTTTCATTTTCCCCATCACTTAATGAAATCTTTAATACCCTCATGTTCAGTCTGACCCATCTATACGAACTTTCATTAACGGGAAAATAGGAGCCCTCTGCTTTAGTCATTTGGATCTTGGTGCACTGAGACAGTTGTTTCCATTTCGTCACACCTGCAGCAGTTGAGACCCACCAGGAATGTGCAGAGCACCAAATACGAGGGAGCTACAAGAGTTTATGAGGGGCAGACAGCATGCCCTGTCCACCACCGGCCTTTGCCATAATACATTCCTAGGCAACATGAAAGAGGATGACTTCGTGCAAAGCAGAGCCCTAAAGGGTCTGTCTCTGTTGTCTTTTTAGATCATGCAAATTTTGAAATCTGCTATTGAGCTGTCATCCAAGTCATATTAAACGTGGTTTGATTAATTGAGTCATTTACATGGTTTCGAATGCCTGTTCTATGTTGCATCCTTTTTGTTAATCTGAACCAAAGCAACATTTCATGCCCAGACAGGGACACACAAACACACCCATACTGTATGCACATAAATGGTTACATTGACAGAAGCAGTAAGATATCCTTCATACTCTGAGGTCTCTAGGTGGAGTCCCCTGCATATCACTTCCCTGACCCATATCTTTTGCCATGCACTGTGCCAATGACAGCACAGTGCACACTTTTATGAAAAACACCCCCTTATGTAGATCTCTTTTGTTTGGATAACATTTTCTATTTTTCTTTCTCTTGTATTAACAGTCAGTTGGTGGATTTATTGACATGCCTACCTTTTCTGTTTGTATACAGTGTTATTTTTGTTTAAAAGCAGAGAGATTTGCATTTTTAAGAACTAGAGAAGCTAGCAGAATTGCAGTTGAAAGCGTTTGGCCGGTTTCTTACGTTGTGTCACGTGTGACTGTTTTTTTGACAGCCCAGTATTTTAAAGCCAGGTTCGTATGGAAATGCCTTCACTCCACTTGCACTGCTGTTGGACTCGCCGTCGTTGCTTTCATCCGTCTGTCTGTCTATTCTTTTGGTGCACTCATCTGTTGTTCAACATGCAGTCTACACCTCATCTCCGCCCTCTAACCTTTGCTGAGCACATTTTGAACTAATCTCTTTTTATGTCAGCATTTGCGACTGATGCCTCATTCAACCTGCCCTTCTAGTTATCTAGATTTTAGATCCTATTGAGAAAAAAAGCATGTACAGACCTTGGCCAGACTTCTGTGATGTGCTGAAAAACAAACAAAACAACTAACCAGAATTGGGGTGAGGCTGAGGAGGAAGTAAGTGTAGGATGCATTTTTAATGTCCTCCTTGCTCTAAGCCTCATAGATCAGCTAGTCCCTGAAATCAATATAAATGTTCATGTGTAGAGTGTTACTGCACCATAATGCTGCAGTAAGGGACAGAAGCATACCCAATGTCGGTTGGAGGGGAGGCGTACACTGCAGCAGAGTCTGCAGTGTTTTTCTACACAGTGAAGTGAAGGGACATGTTATCCCCAAGAGGCAACATACTGTATTAGCCATACAGCCTCTAATTCCGTGTATCTTGTGACATGTCCGGGACTTGCCAAGCAGGGACATTTTATAAGCAGTTATAGCATGTTAAAGTATAATTAAACAACCCAGAGTGATAGAGGCAGGATGTCCCCAGTTCTCTACCCACTGTTTGACACCCAGTACAGATCTGTCTCTTATCTCATCCCTCAGCGGAAGGGATCCAACAGTGACAGAGAGTTAGCACAGCTCACATGAAATGGAGGGAAAAAATACCAAACTCTAACAGAGACAGGGAGTAAAGCATTTCAGCCTTTCTCTCGTGTATTGGAGGCAAAAGTCAGCAGGTTGTTTTGAATATATTTATCCAGTGGCATTTCACAGTATTTACAGCTAACATGCTTTTTTCCCTCCAGATATATTAAATAGGGCAAAGGAAGGCAACAGTTTGCTCTGAAATACCAACAGTGGTTGTCAAAAAGATTACACCAAATGAGACCTTGTGGGCGGAAATGCAGTGTGTGCTGTGTGTGTGACTACCACTCCCCTTCACATGCACTAACCCATACAAGCCCAGCTCACCTCCACCACCCTAGAAATTCACATACACCATGGCTCAGCCTGCTCTGTACTGTCCCCTGTCCTGACCTCCTCTTTTTTGTCAAAGAGAACTAATTGAGCCCTGTTGAGCCATCACCTTCCTCTTTGTGCCTGAAACACCTGAGACTAACACAGTTGGAGTTTTGTTAACCCTGCCATCCACCCTCAGCCCGCCCCACCCCTCTGTATGTGTATCATTCACAGTGCGCTACTAACACCGACGATTCTTTTTGTTAAAAGTCTTTAACAAAAAGCTGCATGCTGATTTGTTCCAACCCCTTCACTTTCTGTTTGTGAAAGTTGATGTAAATCTCTTTGTGATTATAAATATCCTTTTTTTTTTGGTTTGTATGTTTTTGTTTTTGTTTTTTTGGTAGAATGCAGCACTCTGGTGAATGTTAGACAAGCCTGGAATAGTTATAATCACAACAGAAAAAACACTGCTTATTAAGAAATCTCATTGTTTCCTGTTTATTTGTGCTTGAGGATGTACTGTAGTGTGTAGTGGTGGGACGGTCTTGCATTTCACTTAATATTTTTGTTTTCTTGCTGACCCAGTGATATAATGGTCTCAGACATGCACATTTGACTCCAGAGTGTGCTAGGAATTCCTGTTGTGTATGTTCTTGCACTCCTCTCTGCTTCTTTGATTCTTATCAGTTGCCTGATTTTGTCCACATGTAAACCAAATGTAAAGCAGAAAAATAATACTTTGAAATTCACAGCCTAACCAGGGCTGTACACTCTCTAAGCCTCGCAGCTTTTTTTTAAAGCCACTGTAAGATCATTTACGCTAGCAAAAAATGCCTTGCAGTTTGCTAAAGGCCATCTAGTCTGTAAAATATGTTTTCTAGTTTGCAATTACTAATAGTATCTATCAGAGTCATGCTAAAAGCTAAGTTGTCTAATAATGAAATTTTGTTTAAAAAAAAGTGTGAATGTGATTGGGACCAGACCGTTGATAACAGACCAGAGAAGCATGAGGTGTCCAAAAACATGCACAATAGCCATTTCTAGTATATCTGATGGAGCTACATGCACACAATGTCTCCTTCTCTTCACCTGCACACCCACATATCCCCCTCACACGTGCATATTCTGTTCACCCTGGGCCTTGTAATGGTAATCCAAGGCCCACTAGCTCCACTTCTGTCTCTTCCTCTTGCTATATTTTTTTGTGACAGCTGCATATGTTTCATGGTGCTCCCCTTGTCATGGTTACGGAATCACAGCAAGCTTGGAGTTTCTGGTCTTTGTTTTGTTAATGCAAGATTTCCATACCTGTTCTGTGTCACTTTTATTTGTGTACTAAGATCTTGCTCTGTAGTGGTTCATATATGTATGCGTGTGATACATATATTGCCCTCTCCTTCCTCCTCCTCCTCCTCCTCCTCCTCCAAACTTCTCAGTTAGTGGATGTGACTTGATGTGTTATCTTTATCATCCAAAAACATAGAAATGCTCATGCCCAATTTCCTGCCTTTTAATAAAAGTTTTTAACCTGTAATCCTTCTATAGGAGGGTATCATGTAGTTAACAGGCTACACATAGTCTCATGTATTCAGCATAGTGAAAAACCTACCCTTCCTCTCAGTCTCCCACCCTCTATCCCCCACCTCCCACCTCCAACCGCCCTTACCACTCCTTGTGCTGGAAGACACTGATGTAATGTTACACGCTTTAGGTGATGTGGATGGCGATAATGATGGTGGTGGTTGTTGTGCTGATGATGATAGCGTGATCTGAGTGTTTTTATTTTAGTTAAGTTTGTTTGTTTGTTTGTTTTTTTAAACCAGTGCCCACAGGGAAAAGCTCCTCTTATTATTGGAATATTTTTGGTTTTTTTCTCCTCTCTTCTTTCTGCTAGGATAACATCGGGCACCGGCTGCTTCAGAAACATGGCTGGAAGTTGGGGCAAGGCCTTGGCAAAACCATGCAGGGTAAGAACTCACTCTCATGTACACCTCGGTTCAACATATGCTGGTGGTACTGAGCCACTGTCATTTTCTTTTCCCTCACATTTCCAGGGTTTTTTTTCTCAAAATTTTTTTCTTTTCTCTTCTCATTCTTACTCTGATCTCTCCCTTTTGTTGTTGCTGGGTAAAACTGATTTTTATTTAAACAAACGTCATTTCCAGTTATTCCTGTAGTTCTCACGCTGCTGCTCCCTCAAACTTTAAGAGGGAGGAAAATATTTCTGAGACTTTTTTCAAGAATAAGGGCAGGGACCCCAGGGGTTGGGAGATGGAAGTGAGTTGTATATGTGCCTCTCAATGATGTATTTAGTCCACACTGAGTAAGCCCAAAGTGGGCGTTTTTCCCCCCAATATAAATAGTTCAGTTGTGTGCAGTTTGGTTCCCATCCAGTTGTTCTTTGTGAAAAAAATGTTATAGACTTTGCATTGCTGTTGTGTGAGTAAGTCTTGTACCTACTCCAGATATTTTTCTGAACCCCTGTTAAAAGAAGAAAACAACCTCTGATCAACTTAGTTTTTATCTTGCTTATAGGATCTTAAATGCTTTTTCTCTTCTAAAACATAGGCATTAACTCTGTTTAGGGTCAGTAATGATGAGGAAGAGCACATGGTTGACTCTGAAAGCACAAACCTCTTCTTCAACCTTTCTTGGTCCTTTGACCAGTGTAGTCACAGTTCCAGGTCGGGCCCCTGTGGCAGTGAAATAGGATCCAATCCAGAACCAAGATACACCTAACAGTCTGAATTTCGAAGTCTGAGTGGTTTGTGTCTCAGGGTTTTACTTGACTCACACTGTTGCCCAAAATCTGTGTACTGCTCAGTTTTCCGAGAATTTAAAAACATGTGCACAAGAAGTTTTCTCTCTTATATCAGGATTGTTGTCTCTTGACTGAAGTGAAAGCTATAGCACATAAAAACTCTGTAGGCTCTGCACATTGAATTCACTCTCTGTGCTGTAGAAAGCTTTCAGCTAGAAAGCTGCATTAAGGAGGTTTACTTTCTGGAGACAGCTGTAATTCCATGGCCTAGTTGATATTGACCTGCTGTAAGAGGGAGCGGGCTGAACAGAGCTGAGTGTGTGGGTTGGTCTTGGCTAACGTTAGCACCTCATTAGCTCAACCCCCGCTGCTCATAGGCCCATTGGCTCAAAGGGTGGTGCAGAGCCCTGGCATGTTTCCACTGAGCCTCTTCCTGTCTCTTCACCCTGTTTCCTCTCCTCATCAGCATCTTTATTCTCTGCCTCTTTATTGCTTTAACTCTATCCTCATGGCCTCACCCTTCCCTGCAATTTCTCCAAAGAGGATGATGTATAGCATTGTCCATGAGTGATGTCATTACTGGAAAGCCAGAAAGCCCTTGCAGTCTGCTAAGAATGGAGCTTGTTTTTCCACATTTTTTCCTCAAATTAAGTTTTTTCTACCTTCCTCCTCCAATATGCTCCTCTCCTCTCTGTCAGTCCATAGAATTTTAACCTCAGATCTACCACTTTCATTTCTATGACTCTCATGCAATAATTTCTGCCCATTTCATTTGTCTTTGTTGCTCAGCTGCACGTCTTGCTCAAGTGCATTGCTCTGCCTGTAAACTCAGCGGTAACATGGGCTCAGTATCAGAATTTTAATGGGAAACACAACTCTTTTGCAAAATGAGGTCTCCAGCACACAATTAACAGTCATACACACATTGGGACTTTGCTGAGCTGGCAAAGTAATTGAGTCATTTACATTGAAAAGTTTCATGCGCAGAGTTGTGTTGCTTTATTTATTGTCAGCCAGCATAGTTAGAAGATAACATTCCTTGTGTTTGTGGTTCTTGTAATAAGATCTTTAGTTGACTGTCCAGTTTTCTCAAAAGAGAAGCAGAACATGAATTTCCTACATAACAACACAGAAATATGCAGTAGTATACACATGTTTTGCCTATATTGACAAAACAGATTTAGCCTGCAGAGACTGAGCAGAGAAACTAGGTTGTTTATTCTTTATCAGATAATGGCTGTGTTGTTTAATTTGTTGTTTGCTTACAAAAAGGAGAAAGAATAAATTTATCCCTTTTTTCTACCTTAATGGTCCTCTAGTGTGGTCTGAGAAGTAATTTTCACATATATATGGTAATTTAATTTGCCCCAGTCTAGAAATAATCTTGCGGGAAGGTATCACTCTAAGTCATTTGTATTCTTTTTACTTCTTAAGTTTTATTGGATTTTATGCCAGTCATTTGTATCTTGATTTATACTGTCTACTCACAATAATTTGCATCTAATTGAAGAGCCTTAATATGTTGTGTTCTGATATTTTAATGTGAAATGATAATCGTGTGTATTGGTGAGCTTCTAGAAACACACAGATCTTATTCCTGACTATTAGGCTGCATCTTGGCAGCCCTCGCACCTCTTGTTCATGTACATATATGGCCTTGGTTCCCGGTGTCGTCTCATACTGTAGGTATTCTCAGCCTGACAGTGACCAGGGACCAGGGTAGAGCAGAAAACTGCTTTGTTCCAAGCAGGTTGACAAGAACAAGGAGAGCAATAACACAGCAGTAATTTTTTTTTTTCTTACCCTAGCATTTGATGTTCATCCTCGTTTATTCTCATCTGGCCTTGAACAGCTGAATAGCGATCTGTTTGATGTGATAAGGATGTGTGCCTTGTGTGGAGGAGAGAACAAGTTGCATGGGCTGAGTGTGCTTTTGTTTTTGCCGCTGGCACCACTGATGTGTGGTTATGTAAGCATACCGCTTTGTGGGCAGATGAGACTGCGTCAAAGTGTGTCCAGTTGTGTAGGAATTAGTGGCCCGGTGTTAGTGCCCACTGTCTCTGTTCAAATTGCTAATGCATTTAGAAGTAGAATCACAACATAACTGCACCTTTGCATCTCATTTAAATCTGCTGGATAATCATTATTATCTTCCTCTCCTTTCCTGTCCTCCTTGTCAGAAGAGAAGGTTTTTGAATTTTGAAGTGAAAGCATTGTGTCCCCTTTTTAAGTTTTTCACTGTATTGACTTTGTTCTTATTCTTCTTTTGTCCTTTTTGCCCCTTTTTAGGTAAGGTTTGTTGGATCCCCTCTGTATGTCAGTATGTGTGTGTGTGGGTGTGTTTTCTTTCTCCCACTCTGCAGTTGACCTCAATGTAACACCCCTTTTACAGTGTACCGTAGGCTAATGGCCTCTGTCAGCTTCCTCCTTTTTGCTTCATAATCACTAAACCTTTATTTCAATTTGCACAAGTGTCAAGTGCTTCGATTTGAACAAAGAACAAAAATCCATTTGAAATCAAGATAGATTTAGGAAGCCATGATTCCATCACATCCCTTAGAATCATCGTCTTTTACGTATGTTAGACTTTTTTTTTTTCCTCTTTGAGTTTCCGTTGCTGCTGTCGGGTATCTGATTGGCTGTAACCACGGCTCAGACTTTGAATGGCTTGCAGAGTAGACAAGTTTTCTCCCCTCTGCTTGTTTGCCTGTTTCTACCTCCAAACCTGTGAAACTTGTGTGTATGTGTGTGGTCATTATGTGGGACTGAGATGGTGGTGTGTGTGTGTGTGTGTGCGTGCGAGTGTGTCTGTTACTGACCGGGCCATAGAGTCAACTTACAGGGAAAACCTCACCACCCTACACCCCGATTGTCTCTGTCCCCATGGTTACACGCTTCCGTCCTCCCCCTATTTCTTTGCCCCTCCTGCACAGCATGTTTGTCCCAGAGGTGCACTCCTGCCTGCCTCAAACTGTCACATACACCTGGGGCTTTAAGCAGTGTTGGAGGTTACACACCTAACTTCGACTTTCACATGACAGAGTGAAATGTTACACTCCAGACAGGTGCACAGTTCACAATTTTAAGTGATAAAACTGCAGCTACATATAGCAATGCAGAACTCGCTCTAAGCACTGCTCAAAGCCTTGCTGGCTCTTTCCTCAGGTACATTTTATGTGTGTCACGTGTTCACTTGTTCCGGGGTTAACCACATCCCAAAACAAGCTTGCTGGCTGGAAGCTAGCGAGGAAATGAAAGAATCTCAGGGAGATTTGCTAACTGGGCTGACAAGCATCTGCAAGGCAGAAAGCTCAAAGGGGGAAAATGGTGGTCGTCCCTAGAGGCAACTATCATCTCAGATAAGATATTTGACCACAAACACTCCAAAAGTAGATGTTCCTTTTTATGTACTTTTTTGGATGATAAGCTTCCTTTTTCTTCTAGCTGTCGGAGCTAAATTAGGCTGATGATTTTTGAGACATTTCCTCACCCAGTACAGCTCCTTTTAAAAGCGCTTATCAGATGGGGTATCGATTTTTGTTTTTTGATTAGCAAAGGTATTAAGTGAAGGTTGCTGGGTACTGGTACAGGGAAGCAATACTTTTCGCACACTTTGTAAGGGGTGGTAGTTTGGTACCTTGGGGGCATATTCTGGTTGAGAGAGCAAGTTATGCCAGGCTAGGGGCCAGGGGACTGGGACGAATGTTTGGGAGAGAGTGGTGAGAGGAAGTCCCTGTAAGCGTCTAGCCCTGAGTGAAGGGATGAGGGGGGTGGAAGGGGTTTTACACACTGATGCCCCTCTGGTAGTAAGCCATCCTAAACCCCACAACTACACTCCCAACCCCACCCTCCCTTCTCTATGTGCCTCAATCTTCCTGCTTAACCAATTGGTGTTTCTTTTTTACAGCGATTTGATCCTGCCCATGTTGTGCTGATGGTAAACTTAGTGGTAAATGTTATTTTATCCCCCAATTGAATTGTTTTGTTTTTATTTTGTTTTAATTTCTCCCATTTTTTATTTTCCTCTCATCAGAGCACCAATGCTACATAGGCTTTCAATTCTCTCTGTATTAGTCCTCATTCTGCTGCTTGTATATCATGCATATGTATTACTCTTAGAACATTGTCATTTTGTTTGTTTTCAGTTTTTTTAAAACCTTGTGATTCACACCTTGTGATTTAGATGCACATTGTTTTTGTCTGGTCCCTTTTTTTTCCACCGGAATGGGTAATGTGGAAGTATTGTCACTGTGTTTAAAGATTGGTGATAGTTTGGGATGATGAAGTTGTTCATTAATCTTTAATTCTTGGCCTGGCTTGTGACTCCATTCAGAAAGTCCACTGCAGTGGCCTGCTAACAGACCAGCCACCATTTTGGTTTCACTTCTCTATTACTGTCCTGTAAAAAGTATAAACATGTCTTATGGGCAAATAGTCTTGTGACCTGGCTATCACACAATCAGTCCTCTCCACTTAATTCCTTGGTGAATTAGGGCGTTTATAATAATCCAATCAGAGTTAGGTTTTCAGCTAAAAAGCCCACCCAGCTGTCAGACACTGCAGTGGGATTGAGAGTCCAGGCAGGCCATTATGTTAATATGCCCATGCATCTATGATTTCAGAATTAATATGTCATTGGGCTGGGATGACTTAATTACTTAAGGAAAGTGCAGAAACGGCTCAGATATTTACACCAAATATGGCCCCTATCTTTCCCTGTCCAGAAAGGCTAGAATGTTCCAGGCAGTAGCCCCTTTCAAAATTCTAAGTTAATAATAATTATTATATTTTTATTATATTATATATGTTGTTGCATCAGGAATAAAGTTGGAAGGGCAGTGGGAAATGCGTGGTATTGGCCTTCTGTTTTTTTTTTCAGAGCAAATCCTCAAGCTGTCAAATTTTTAAGAATTGCAGGTATCACAAACAATCAAACATTGATTAAACTTCAAAAGCCAAATGCTTGTAGTTATTCCATATGCCCAATGGTATACATAGAAAATTGATTCATTAAAAAATTTAAATATGTGGGAGGAAAAAAACTGAAACCAAACTGAATTGATAATCACTATCAGTAAGATTGATTATTGTATCTGGCTGGCAACAGGAGCAGCAGACTAGTCCAAATTCTTTTTATGCCTTTTGTGTTGAGATTCCCCTGTCTATCTGTCTGTCTGTCCCCCCTTTCCTTCTCCTACCCATACCCATGCTTTACCAGGTAAGTATCCCCATCCCTTGCACTGTCACCATGGCGATACCTGGCCTGTGACGTCACTCTGCTGTAGTTCAGTGCTTGTGTCCTTTTTTAATTTTACTCTTGTCTTTCTCTCTGCTTTGTTTGGCTGATTATGAGTGGATTAAGCAATTCTGTGTCAATCTCCAAAGTAGTTTTGATTTTTAAATATTTTATATCTTTAATGTTTCATTCTGTTTTTGTTTTTTTTTTGTTTTTTTGGTTGTTTTTTTGTTTTGTTTTTTTTTTTTGGTTGTCTTTGGTTTATTTATTTTTCAACAGTTAATTTCCTTCCGATCTAGCTCTTTTCACAGCTTACATAACATAGCTCAAGTAGGCAGAGGAAAATAATGTTTCAGCTCCAGTCACAATGAGGAAGGGGGCCTGGGACAAGGGAACAGATTTGGACCTCAGGATTGTTAAAAAGGGGCTTGCAGGGGTCACCCAGCCTGCAGTCATTTCAGAAAGAGATGATGCAATTGGCCTTAGATAATATTAGGAGGCTTTGTTCCCCTCATGGAGGATGTCGCAGTGGCAGCAGCTGCACAGGCCTGGTGCAACTCCCTCCACACACACACACACACACACACACACACACACACACTCGCACACACCACACACCACACATGCGCACGCATGCGCACACACACACACTCGCACACACACACACTCGCACACACCACACACCACACACACAGCCCCTCAAGCTGTAACGTCCTTGATAAACTTGGCATTCTGGTTTAACAGGACTGCAGCAATGAGCGGGTGGAGGAGGGGTGGTGGGTGCTTCAACTACACTGAAAAAATATGGAAACAGATTGGCTTAAAGCTGTCGATATTTTTTCCCATGAACTTTATCTTTCTCCAGTAAGACAGTGCTGAACAACCCTGATGCCCTTGACTTTATTTTTCTAGAAATACAACATTTGGAGCTAATTTGACAATTCAAAATGCAAATCAGCAGCCAGGTCAAATTTAACAGCAAGGACAGATAAATTGGTCCATACCAGGTGGCTGCAGTAAGCTGTGAGAATGGCTGGTGTTTGGTTCACTGTAGCTTTCTGGTCTCTTTGCACTTCAAGGCAAAATTCTCTAACCCCAGCACCCTATGCTCTAAAAGCAGGCTGTCTCCGAGCTGGCCTTCAGTCCCAGTCTCACAAACTCACCTAGTTGTCTCTCTGTCTCTTTTCCCTCAGGACGCACTGACCCTGTTCCCATCATCCTCAAATATGATGTCATGGGGATGGGACGGATGGAGATGGAGGTAAGATGCTGTTTATTTTATCCCTGTCACTTTGTTTATGTGTGTTGCGACGAATGAGGACAAAGCAGAAGGCATCTGGCTGTATTTAAGTGACAGTGTCCAGCAGTAGCTGGAGGGATTTTGACATGTCTGCTCTGACTTGGTCTTAATATAAAACCAGACCTGTTGAATCTTACCACTTTACTCTTAAACCTTATTTGCTGCATTTAAATGAAGGTACTTGTTTAATAACCAGTTCTGAGAGTTGTCAAGCAAATAAAGAACAAAGTCATGACAGGTCATAACAAAGGCACTGATCATCATGTCAGTATTAAAGAGCTCATTGGCTGGATAATAAGACAGAACATGTTAGCTTTCCAAATTTCTACTCCTCCAGAGCCAACCTGATGAAGTGAGTTCTGTTACTGTTGACAGGCACGAGTAGGAGCAGTTTGACCTAAAAGTTCGAGGCCACTTGATCACAGAGCAAAACTACCCAATGGTGAAGTTAATAATATATTTAAAGAAAATCCTTCCTTACTTTCAGTGCTTACTGCTGGCATCCAAACAGTCGCTGGAAGAATCATTGGGTGATTCAAATACATTTCAATGGCAGAAAACCGTTACATTTGCCAAAGTGCACCTTGCACTGTGCCAAGTTTCAGTTGGAGTCGTGTAAAGCTCAGCAGCATTGGACTGTTGAGCAGTGAAAACATTCTCTAAAGTTATCAATCACACTTCACCAACTGGCAGTCTGACAAGACAAATCTGAGTGCAGAGGAAGCCAGGAGAACATTATCTGAATGAATGAATAGGTGCCAAATGCAAATCAGTCAGTGGAGAAAGATTCATGGTATAGGTCAGATCCATTAGCTCCACTGAACTCCACAGCTTGCTCCTGTGCTAGTGTCTTCATGGTGGCTGCTTCGGCATAACTAATGCTATGCACAAAACACTTTACACCCCAAATGGGATTTGTCAAGATGACTGTCCTGATCTCAACCCCCATGATAAACCTTTGAGATGGACAGGCCAAAATGATGCCACTGATATTTCAGTTTATGCCATTAATTGTATTTTACCTACAGAATTTTGGCTGTGAATGCTGCAGCAGACAAAAAAATTACTTTTGCAGACTTCATTAGCAATGACATGATGTAGGAACACATAAATCTGAACGCATCAATCCTCCTTAAGGTAGATGAATCACATGTATCTGCTCTGTGAATCACTTGTCCTGAATTATCCTTTCAGAAAGAACATCAGAATGATAAAAGGACAAATTTATATTTCATAGTTAAGTATTTTTAGGCAGCCCCTTCTTTTGCCTGAATACTTTGGATTACTGTTGAATATCTGTCTACGTAGTACTTATCCATAGGAGTGTTTATAATGTTTTACCAAGACCTCTTTTCTTCCTAATAATACAAAAATAACCAGATTGAGAGACTCCAAAGAGGAGGACTCAATTAACGGACTACTATTTACTTCAGTTTAATTCTCACTACCGTTAGAAACATAGGAAAAAAATAAAAGCAACAAAACAAACTGACTCGTCATAGCTCTGGTAGTGCAGCTGTGCCAACATTTAACTGCTAATGTTCATGCAGGAGTATTATTGTTTTTTGCAAGTGCTGTAACTGCTGTGTCTGTTCTTAAGCTGGACTATGCAGAGGATGCCACAGAGAAGAGAAGAGTACTCGAAGTGGAGAAGGAGGACACAGAAGAACTGCGACAAAAATATAAGGTAGGGCTGCTGTGGTAAATGCATTTAAGGCTGTGTTCATTATGCATGCACATGGAACCCAAATCTTACCTCTTCAGATGTAAGTGTCTTGCTGTTAGACCTCCATTTAGGGGCAATGACTGATGTAGTTAAAAGTAGCCAATGAAATGCTGAAATTTTGGATGAAATATTTGTCTTTTAAGACTATAATGTAACCATCCCACACCCCCTGGCTCAGACTCTATATTCACACACATCCATATGTAAGTGTCAACAATCACTGGCAAAGAAGCCAAAATGAAAATGCTTTTTATCATCTGCTCATGAATCTGCTGGCTTCTAGTTGATCAACCTTTTATAGACAAAACCATTAACGCTGAAAACAGTGGCATCTATTTCTGCTCAAGTACGACAGCATGAACTTGTGTTTTTGTTCTCTGAAGCATGCTTGTCAGGGGAAGGAAACAGAAGACTACTACTCTAGTTACTGTAATTAAGTTTCTTCTTCTACTGTTTGAACTGTATAAGATTTAATGACTCATTCCTCTTTGTGCTTTCTATCAACAATAGGACCAGATGGAAAAGGAGAAAGCCATTGCAAAGGCTTTGGAAGACCTGAGAGCCAATTTCTACTGTGAACTATGTGACAAACAGTACACCAAGCACCAGGAATTTGACAACCACATTAACTCCTACGACCACGCTCACAAGCAGGTACTTGGGGTTATTATTTATTGCAATCTTGATTGATATCAACACGTTTTAAAACATGAGTGAAGTAACTGTGTCTGTAAAGATCCGGGCGTACTTTGTTTCACCCTGTCTTGTCAATGCCTTGATTTTGTGTGATGCAGAGGCTTAAAGAGCTGAAGCAAAGAGAGTTTGCTCGCAATGTGTCATCACGTTCCCGGAAAGATGGAAAAAAGCAAGAAAAGATGCTGCGCCGATTGCATGAGCTGGCTGAACAGAGGAAACAACAGGACCGGTAAGAATTTATTCCCAGAGTGCCCTCTGCTGGCTGGAGATGGAAATGTATGTATTGTCAGTACAATTGTAATAGATTAAAAGGATTATGATGCAACCTGTTAGGGCAAACCAAAAAAACATCTTAAATCATTTTGTCTTGTTTAGAAGACTTGTCTCTCCAAATGAAAACAGCTATTATAGCATCATCTAACTTTCTAAATTGGTTAATTTTTTGGTTGATACCACTGAATGCTGATGCTGAAAACAGTCGTCTTGTTATAAATAACAAGCATGCAAGTATCCTGTTAAGTTTGGTATTTCTCAAGTTTTAAACTATTTTATCTTAATCTTGTGGTTATCCTGCTTTTGCATTACAGTACTCCTGGAAGTGGGCCCATGTTCAAAACTACAACAGTTGCTGTGGATGGGGAGAAGGCAGAGGACAGCGACAGCATAATGCCTGACAATAGTGCTTTGACAGACGGGTCCCTGGAAGGATCACCGACAGATAAAACTGGGCAAGCATCCCCAAAGCCAGGTCCAACCATCAGCTTCTCTCTTGGGAAGAGCACGTCTTCCTCCCCAACACCTAGTGCTGCATCCAAAGTCAGTGTTTCCTTCTCCTTTGCCAAGAAAGCTCCAGTAAAGCTGGAGACAGCAGCAGCTGTGTTTGCTGATCATGGAGAGGAGGCTATGGAGGAAGAGGGGGGCCAGGAGGGAGAAAAGGCTGGAGGGCAAGAGGAGACATCTGGCTGCAGCACAGACAGCCCTAAGGGAGGTGAAGGAGTTGAAGCGGGAGAGGGCGTTTGTGTAGCAGGGACGGAAGAGGTGCAGCAGCCTGATGACGGAGGCTCTCTAGCCTCAACTCTCAACAAACTGAAAATGATGATGAAAAAAGAGGAAGGATATGCTGGACAGGAACCACAGTACTATCACTATGTACCTCCAGCTCACTGTAGGGTAAAGCCGCACTTCCAGTTTTTGCTATTTATGAAGGCCACTGATCAGTGTCAAAGCAAAGAAGAGGAAGATGAGGAAGAGGGACAAGAGGAGAAAAGAGTTGAAGATGACTCTAAAAAGACAGAACCCAACATTATAGAGTGCAAGACGGAAAAAGAGCAGAGTAATGAAACTTCAGCCCTCGATGAAGAGTCAACTCCTCCATCACCTATAGTGAAGACAGTGGATGTCTCTTCATGCACAGCAGACACAGCTTCCATGGTGCCCACCTCCCCTACACTAAAAGTAGAGAGTGCACAGGATAGTCTGGAGTCCAACTTGGGTCCTAAAATCCCCACAGGTCCCTTCTTCCCAGTTCTGAGTAAAGATGAGAGCACAACCCTGCAGTGGCCCTCTGAGCTCCTCGAATTCACAAAGGCTCAGCCCTCATTGTCTTACAGCTGTAATCCACTCTATTTTGACTTTAAACTGTCCCGAAATAAAGGTTTGCGTGGTGGGAAAGCAACAAAGTCCCCTAAGCCCTCAGAAGAGTCTGATGACAAGGTACAAGAGATGGCTACCATAACAGCCGAGGTAGACACAGCTATCAAACCTGGGACCAGCACTGACAAAGACAAGTCAACGGTGATGGGAGAGCCTGGTCAATCAGAGGGTGAGGAGCAAAAGCCTGTGACTGGCAGCAGTAGTGCCAAGAAAAAAAAGAAAAAGAAGAAGCATAAGAAGTCTGCAAAGCACTCAAAACGCAAAGGAAAAGAAAAAGGAGCAAAAGAGGATGCAGAGGGAGAGACTGAGGTCATGCAAGAGAAGCCCAAAAAGAAGAAAAAACACAAACGCAAGAAGAGCAAAAACAAGGCTCCAGATCAAGATGAGGCAACAGTTGATGAAAAGGAAAAGACAAAACAAAAGTCAGAAGATAAAGCTGTTGCTTCCTCTGTTCAGCTGACAAGTGGAGGGGGAGGGGCTACAGGAAATACAGGAGTAGAACCGGGTAAGAGGAAACGTGCAATGAAGGAAGTGCCTTGCAAGTCTGGAGCTGAGGAAGGAGTCGGAAAAGTCAGTGACAAGGCCAACTCCTCAGAGGAGCACAGTGGCACCAAGCGACAAAAGACTGACTCCAGTGCATCTCAAAGTGCCTCTTGCTCCACCTCGGCCCAAAAGAGCCCTGGTCCTGGCAGACCTCCCAGCAGTGAGAGTGAAGAAGAAGGGGGCTCTAAGACTCAGAGGTCACGTCATCATAGGTCAAGTCCTCGGGAACAACGGCGCCACCACAGTGAGGAATCAGGGCGGTCCTGCAGCCGCTCCTCTAGACGAGGGGAGAGGCGGGGAAGCAGTCGTCGACACCATCGGGGTCAAACCTCCCGTAGTCACTCTTACTCCAGCAGCTCCGAGCGCTCCTCAGCAGGAAGCAGCGCCTACAGCCACCGTAGCCGCAGCTACTCAGACAGTTACAGTGACTACAGCACAGAGGGTCGAAGACGGCGGCACTCCAAACGTTCATCAGACTCTGAGTATGAGCATAGAGGAAGCCGAGGGCGTAGGCGATCCAGGAGACATCAGTATTCCTCCTCCACTTCAGAAGACTCCCGCTCACGTTCACGCAGTTATAGCCGCAGAAAGAGGCACCGACGGCACCATAGAAGCAGCTCAAGAAGCTCTAGTAGTTGGAGCCGCAGCACCAGTGCAAGATCCTGGAGGCGCAGCTACAGCCGTAGCCACAGCTCTGCTAGCCGCTCGTCCAGCTCCACCAAAGGATCCCCACGCCGACGAGGTACCAGGAGTCGAGGAGACAGTGACACACACCGCAGAGACTTCAACCGCTCTCGGATCTACCGCTCCCAGTCCCCTCGCTCATCTTCATCACGAGGCCTTAACCGCAACACCCATTCATCCAGCTCACAGTCTCTGAGGCCAGGGGGGTCCCGAGATGCAGGGGAACAGAAAAACACCCTAACTGCTCGCCAGTTGTTGGAGAAGGTTCAGTCTAAAAAATGCTCTGATGATTCTGCCACTGGAACAAAATCTGGGATTAAGATTAAGGACCCACCACAGGGCTACTTTGGTCCTAAACTTCCCCCAACCCTGGGAAACAAAGCCATGCTTCCGCTTTTTGGTAAGCTGCAGGCTGGGAAGAAACCAGTGATTCCTCTAACAAGACCTGATGAGGGTGAGAAATCCGGAGCAGGGAAGGGCTCTGAGGCTGAGGCAGAGGTTATCCTGGTAGAGCCTATAAGGGAGTTCCCCCCTCCACCACCACCTCCTGCCCCCCCTGTCCAAAAGGTTGAGGAGGCTCCACAGAACACAGTGGTGCAAGAGGAGACACAGCAACCCACTGTGGAAGCCCCGGTGCACCAAGAAGCCCGGCCGTTGTTTGAACAGGAGCCCTCCATGATGATGCCCCAGTACCAAGGAGAATCCGGACAGGACCCCTCTCAAAACCCCATGATGGAATCCCTCATGCCAGAAATGCAGCAGCAGCAACCTCCAATGCATGCTTACCCTGCTTACCCACCACCCAACCTGGAGGAGGATGGCATGGAGGCAGAGGAGGATGGACTAGCTCCTTTGGAGAGTCAGCCCATCACATTTACCCCAGAGGAGATGGAGAAATACAGCAAGCTGCAACAGGCTGCACAGCAGCACATCCAGCAGCAGCTTTTGGCCAAGCAGGTTAAGACATTTCCCTCTGCAGCTGCAGCAGCAGCTGCCGCTGCAGCAGCAGCCAACTTGGCCCCAGCTCCTCCACCCCCAGCCCTGCAGCAGATCCACATTCAGCAGCCCACTGTGTCTGTAGCCTCTGGAACATCAATCACCACGGTGCAACACGCCATTCTGCAGCACCATGCTGCCACCGCTGCCGCCATGGGTATCCATCCAGCACATCCCCACCACCCACACCCTGCACATGCCCAGCTGGCCCAGGTACACCACATTCCCCAGCACCACCTTACTCCCATCTCCCTGTCCCCCTTGGGCCCCTCTCTCGGTCACTCTCTGGGACACTCACTAGGACATGCTGGGCTGATTCCTGCCCACCCAACTGCCTTCCTCTCGGGTCAGCCTATACATATCATCCCAGCTTCAGCTCTTCACCACACCCCCTTAGCTCTTCATCATGTACCACATACAGCCCTCTACCCCACACTTTTCACACCCCGACCCTCTCAGGCTGCCGCAGCAGCAGCTCTCCAACTCCATCCACTGCTACACCCAATCTTCTCAGGGCAAGACCTACAGCACCCACCTAACCATGGCTCTTGAATAATGATGCAAGCTAAGGAGTGTAATGACAGCACTCAACCACTGGAAGAAAGACTAGCCTAACCAGTTTGGTTAATGGTCTAAGATGAAGTCCCTCTGACAACATGCAGGCAATGAGACAGGAAGCTGTCATTAAACCACCATTTTACTGGCCTTCACAGTGCAGGAAGTTGTAGCCACAAAGTGGTTCTGCTTGTGTTGGCTTCACATTTTGACACATTTTCTACTGGCTCATTTTTTCCCCTCATATTTTTCCCTATTTTTTTACAGCAGGGTGTAGATTTACAGAGACTTCCTTAGGACATCAGTTTATAATCGAGTTCAAGATTTATTAACACACCCATTTATTTTTGAATAATGAGTCAAAGAAAACTCTGGAGGTGTTTTTTTGTTTTCTGCATAAAAATACTATTCTCACGTTGCTTTGCTCATTTTGGCAGCCAAAGAGACATAATGGCTGAAGCCATCAGCAGAATCACGTTTGGAGGAGGAAGTGGGATTGTTCTAGAGAGGAACAGCTTCAACTCTATAATGTTACCGTCAGAGACAAACTGTTTCACAATTACTGATACTCTGTTTATGTTCTTATGACTACTTGCTCTCTATTGGATCCTTGGTCTCAAATACTTTGTCATGCAGTAGCTTGTATATATATCAGTGTGTAATGTGAAAAATCCCACCAATGATGACCATATGAAATTGCAGCTATGGTGTCCAAATCGGTATGACATTGTCACATGAGAATCCCCTCTTCAAGCGAGGAGAATTGTCATGCAGGGGTTTTAACATCCCTGATGTTTTGAGGCAAAGCTCATGTTCCCTATGGTGAGGGTACACCTGAATGAATTGCACTGAAATCTGTACATCGAGATGGTGCGTTTGCATCATGTAACAATAAGATTGTAGTATACTGCAATAATTGTATTTTTCTGTTTTTAAATTATTTTCCAAAATGCTCTTCCGAAGAAGGGCTGTGTTTTGCTTTTGTGTAATTTTGTAAATAAAACTGCTGTAGATTAACCTATTAACATTCTAGAGGTTTGAGACTGGCATTAAAAAGCAGACTGACAATGGACAGAAGTTGGACACATGTATGTATTTTATCAAGGTTATTTCTAAATTACCCCGGCTAAGACGGGCTGGGATGGCAAAGGAATAGTGATCTGTCAAACAGTAGCAACTCTGTATTTTTTAAAAACTTACTGTTTAAGCAAATAAAATCTTGAGTTCATGTGTCTTCTTCTATAATATGTAGGGTTAAAAAAAATATGCAGCCACTCTGCAGTCACAAGGATGAAAACACCAACCTTCATCAAGTAAAGTCAAGCCATCACTGCAGAGGTCACTGCTGGAAATGAAACACTAGATGGCGCTCTAGTTGCCTTTTTGAAAGCAGTAAATCCACAAAGTGAAATTTAGCAGGAAAGTTAATGCACTTACCAATGCCACAAAATCAGTTCTAACTGGTCTTTTACCAGCAGAGTCGTCTGGTGAAGATATTCCAAGGAAATGAAACAAGTTTTATTCCATTCAGAGAACAAAGTCACTCACATAGTGAGACTAGACTCAAGCATAAATCCAAAAGAAAGTATTGAAGAAATACATAATAATTGCTGCTTCCATTGTTGTTCTGAACAGATCCTCATTGTCACCCTGTTAGTCTCTGGTGTATCACATTAGTTCAACATAAAACAAAATATTTCCCAGGGAGCATTCTGAGTAAAACACAGAGCATTATGAGTATTTTTAACAATAGTATTTCTAATTCTCTATGAACCATGCTAATAAAGGCAGAATGACACTGACAACATTACTGACAGATCTTAGGAGCAAAACAAAACAAAACACTTTTCACTGGAAGAAAGAGCAGGTTGAGCATAAATTAAAAGATTTTTAAAAGACCATTTGGCTATTTGAGTACAGTCACAACAGGATTTACAGTTGCTGAGAGATTCTGAGTAAGAAAAAAAGGGTTATGAGTGTGTGGCAGTGATTTGAGGAAAGCAGTAGATCTGAAAGTTTAATGCTCTCTTGGAGCTTGAAATGGAAATAAAATACTGTTAGTATTTCAGGTCTTCTTCAACTTTGCCATTTTGTAGATGCCCAGAATAATCACATTTGTGGAAAACAAACTATAATGGCACAATTTATAAAAAAACCACCTAAATCTGATGTTAAAAATTCAGTTCTGCCACTTTTCATATCATGAGAGATGATGCGCTGCAGAAGTGTCCACGACTGATCGAAAAAACGCCGCTGTGGATGGATGGTGGTCAGCCCAGGTATCTAATTACCAGGAACATGAAGACACAGGTCACCAGCATGCCTCCGATCATGATGAACTTGTCTTGGGTGGCTCGTCTCTCTATCAGTCTCATCACCGTGTTCGACAGCCCCAACATGTTGGCCACATCCAGCATCTTCTTATGTGTCCCCTGTGTAGAGCCCAAACAGAGCCACACTCATGTAAACGGTAATGAACATGTGTGTCAGATTGGACTACAACAACCACATATAAACACAATGTTTGGGAAATTTCAGGCATAACATGACAGCGTTGTAATTATCCACTCTTTATTAATCTGATTTTGTTGGACATTAAGTGCCAACACCCTCCCTGACGCGCCACTCTGTCCGAAGTTTCTCATGGCTGGACAACCGGGCTGTGAACGGACACACCCTGATAAGAGGAGGCCTGATCTAAGCCAGGAAGACCATCTCCTCCCTGGAAACTCAGACTCACCCTCTAAGTGAGCATATACACGCTAACAATGAGACTATTGTGATGTACTGTTCTGTACTGGTTCCTTCAGTTAGAAAACCAATAAAAACGTGAAGGTCATCTGCTCTGCTAGTTATTTTTTCTCTCTAGACTCTGTCTGAAGTCACACGTACACACCTTCATCGTAGATCTTTGATCTCTGAGACCGTTGAGGATGCTACTGCCGCTGCCCAGGAGGTCATCCATGCCTCTGTGTGCGTTGTGCAAGTTTGAGTTCAGCTGTAGGGTCTCATCTATAGGGATGGAGGTATCTGCATCCTATTTAACAAGAACAAGCATATTTTTTTTTTTTAAGTCCACGTGATTTCAGCTCAAGATATTTAAATGTAACACTGAGGGAACAAGCCTTTGTGTCAACCAGACTAACAGTCTGAGTAAACTCAAAGTTCACTTAACACTATCACATTTTTATCAACTCAAGACTTGGACCTCTGAATGTTGGATTCATGCCTGACAAAGTGGCTGACTTCATTAGCCCCAACCAGTTTGGCAGCAGCAGTGCATTTGTCTTACGTTGGTCGTGAAGGTACGGCTCATGAGTTCCTCCCTCTCTCTCTCCTGGGCCTCTCTGGCGTAGCGCCGGTGCTGGAAATTTTGCAGGGCAGTTCGAAGGTGTTGGACATCATACTTAAGCTGGTCCACTCGCCTGAGGTAAATGAAAGAATATTATCAATTTTAGTTTGTTAAAAAAGTGTTAGAAGCTCTCTCTACAACCAAAATATTCTCTATTTTAAACAGACAATTCCCTCACCTCCTTGATATATATTTTTATGACAATGCATCCCTGCACTTCTTCTTTTATGTAGTCCAACTTTTCAGAATTTTAGTCAATTTGAATTTTTCTTTTCCCTTAAATCACATGGGGTTGGAATGAACAGCACAGTCTGAGTCCCTCATAGTCTCTTCCTTTCCTTAGCTTTGCTCAGGCCCCACTAGAGCTCCACTAAGATCAGAGGGCTGCTGTGGGATGGGGTGTACAACGTCCCCTTAGGCCTGTTTACCCAGCTCAGAAATGAATCTTTGCCCAATGCAGCAGGAATGCTGGTGATGACGGACTTCTGAGAAAATGTTTCTATAGAGCCACTTTGCTACAGGGCAAGACAGGGCTGCCTGTCTCATCCTCTACACCCTCCCTGTGCCTTTATGAGAAATGGTTCAACCTGCCAGCTGTGGAGCTTTAGGGTCCCCATCAATTGAGTGAATTCAAACTCACAACTTGGCGTTCTGTCGGCGGTTTGGCGGTTCCTTGCTGGCCAGGATCTCGAGGCGCTCTAAATGATTGAAGATCTGCTCGATTCTAGCCTGCAGTTCATTCTCTAACACTTGAAAATGAGACAAAAAGAAAGAAAAGTGAGCACACAAGCAAAAGAAGAGTCATTTGGTTTTGCTAAGAAATTAAATACTGCATCACTTTTCTCTTTTGGATCTATTCCATGAGATCAGGTAAAACTTTACCCTTGTTAAATGGAACAAAATTAGTTTGAAATTAATGTCTATCAGCGTGCAGATTACACCCTGTTTTCATGTTGGTGAGACTGTAAATGCATGTTCCAGGGTGACTGCAGTGTTAATTGTCAGTGAAATGACTGTCTAATTACAAAGTATATATGTTTAGCACGTCTTTCCCCTCTAGTTCAAACACAAGTTGATGTCATAATTTGCAAAGGGGATGGGGGGTGGGGTGGGGGTTTGTCTACTGCCAGGCTCCCACCATTATCTAGAAGAAGCCCTCCCAGCTTCTGTCACTGTACCCACCCCGCTTCTTCCTGTGCTGGCACCAGCTTGACCAAGAGCTGATTGGACAGGCACCAAGCACTGAAAACAATCAGCCAGGGAGACACCCCCCTGCCCCCCCTCTAAGGCTTTATATCAGAGCAGCCATAACAAGGAGTCTGCACTGAATAAAGCTTATTATGAAACCATCTAAAAGAGAACTGACTAGAGCTGGTCACAATTGTAAAACTCATAAACAGAGACAAGTGAGAGCCTGAACTACTCACAGTGTACTGACTGGCGATCGGTCCTCTCCAGACTGCCCATAAGAGACTGCACCTCCTGTATTTGCCTAATTCAGGACACACATGACGTTAGCTGATGGGTACCAACACATGATGCCAATATACAACCTGAGCGTATACTGATTTATTTTTAACATTTAAAAACACAAAGGAACAACTGTTCGTGGTTTAAATGACCAAATAATCTCATAACACTAATAAGCGTCTGCTACTTTAAACGTCACAGCTGAAGTTAAATCAGTATTAGTTTGTATAGTTTCACTCGTTAGCTTGTTGAAAGAGTCCACACAGCTTTCCAGAGGAGACAAACACACTCACTTGTTCGTCTGATGGTAAAGCGTCTCCATTGTCCCGTGATATGTTGAAATACTCTGTTCCTCTCTGCTTTGAAACGTTTGCAACACCTGAATTTCGCCAGGTGGCTAAGCTAGCTAGCTAGCTAACGGTAGTGGAGTGTACACGTCATCGGCTAAGCGTTTGTGTACGGAAATATGAAAGCGGAAGTCTTTCAGCGTCACCTGAGAGAAGTGAAAAAACCAAGAGTGCTTACTCTGTATGGATTTTCGGACGCTGGAAATGTAATAGTACATTTTCTTTTCGGTAACACCAATTTTATTTAGCATTTTTTTTAGCGTAAAAGACATTTAAAAGGTTCATTACCTATCGATAACACGATACATGGCATATGATATGCTTAGAACAAAGATAGATATCCATTGTTTCCATATCCATGTTTCACATAATTGACGATCTTTGACTTACGCAGAATGCTGAGGAAACACACCTGTAGTCTGTGTAATCAGCGCTCAGTTGCAAACAAACTGGTAAGAAACCTTAAACAAACTCTATCGTTTATTTCATTGAATGAAATCTTGGTTTTAAACCCTAAACTCTGTGATACCGATGAAACAGAACACCAATTGCTGGCACTTTATATCGTGCAGACACTGAATCCTGTGTTGAGTTACACAACACCTTACACTGGACAAGTTGAGCGTTTTAGTTCAAGTTGTTGCATTGATGCTGAATTTCCCAAAATTAAATCTAGGCTTTAGGCTATAATTTCCATTATATTTGATATTCTCTTAAACGAAAAAAACTGACAGGTGTGAGAGCAGAGATCCTCTCCTCTATCAGGACGAGCTCTGAGAGCCTATAGTGTAATCTGTTGACAAGTAGACATGTGACAGGAAAGACCCTGTGAAACATGGCCTGGGGCTACTTTTTGTCATCTCCCCTCGATTCAGTCTGATTAGGTTATACTCTTTTTCCACAGATAGGTGTCAGAATATTCCTGTCTGTCCATTCAGAGGCTTCCTTTTCGCCTGCAGTCAGAGACAACAAAACTATGATATGATACCAAACTTTTCATACTGCGGAAAGATTACAAGTCACTGTAGACAGGATGTCTGGGGAAGGAGACAGGTTGTTTTGTGAAGTTCCCCGTCAAAGATCATCTTTGTCAGACTGACTATGTGTAAAAGCGACATGATTTAATTTCCCAGAACAAACTTTGAACATTTAACAATAGTTTCTTGATGATTTAATGGGAGGAAAATCATCCCGGGGCATTGCCTGGCACCTTAACAAAACCGCATCTCAATCACCTCGCTTCAACCCCTTGTCACGGGGCTGTCTAATAAACTGTGTAGGAGCAAGCAAAGCACATTCAAGCATCCTTTGACCTAATTGGTGCAATGAGCTGTTTCAAGCTCCCGTTTGCCAGCGATGGCTGTGTTTGTTTACCTCATTCATTACAGCAATCAGAAATTGGCCCAGACAGTTTTCCATGGCTGCCTGATGGTACTTGAGTTGATGGTTGTATCTTCAGGCTAGACACTTCTCAACAGAGGTCCTTTTCACCCACCCCCACATGTCAGACACCTTGAGATCTGTTCATGCCACTTCTTGCTCTTGCTGTTCACCGTTTTCGGTTGTCATAATACATCCCCAGGGCAGCGGTTGGAGGTGCACAGCTTTAACATGTTGCTCAGAATAGAGAAGAAGCAGAGAAAGGGAGAAATAAGGCCCCCTTCAAACCGTTTCTAAACAGTACGAGGCACATTTATGTGTGTGTGTCTCTCTCTCAAGGTCATGGGGTTCTCTGTCTGTCCTTTATCTTTCAGCCCTGAGGAAAGGATGAGATGAGCTTACTGGTTTTCCTCCACACCTGAGCACCACGGGCACAAACTGGAATCCAGACTCCAGGTGTGGAGCAAGATCACGCCACTCTGACTGACAGAGAGATCACATGTGGTTACACCTAGTTTGATGTACAAATGTCAACAATAGTTTAATGCACGTTCATTGCGCAAAGTTAAGGTTCTGTCCTGTTATTACCTCCACCAAGGAAGCTTTTTATTTGTTTTTGGTGCACATCCAGGTTCATTGGATGCAGCATTTTGAAGCTTTTGGCTGTGTCCTAATGAAGCAGTGCACTATGATGAGATAAAAGAAATTCAGTCTTTTTCTGACGTAAAAGTTACAATAGCAGTTAAAGATGAAAGTCATAAATCTAAAATCTTACTAAGCAAAATATTCCACAGGTTTCCAAGGTAAAAGTGGTCTTAAGGGGCCCCATTTCTGTCTTTTCCTCCTTTTTGAAGCCAAAAGTTTTCATGCCAACACCCACATTTTTTTTTTTTATCAATCATAATAACTGGGGAAGAAACCAATTAAAAAGGGGGCTTTTAACCACTTTGGTAACTTTTTAGCACTATTTAAGTGTTGTCAAGTGATAGATAGCTTCACTTTATTTAGTGATGATTAGTTTGATCTTACTGCATATATTTTCTAAATGTTGTAATGTTTACAGATAAAATTTGGTCATAAGCAGTTACTCTTTATGTTGAATAAAAATTTCAGAATAAATAGTTAAGTCACGGACAACAATTCCAAGTGCTTTACTGGAGCAAATGTACTAATTGTATTCAGTTGTACCATAATTGCCTTGCTTAATTTATATTTCAATGCAAACCTGCATACAGATGCAGAAAAGTTAAACCTTTTTTTCTATGCCAACATTTTCAGACAGTTTGAGGATTGTGTTGCTCTGGTGGAGGTATGAGTGTTTGAAAGAGATTTATATGAGCACACAATTTAAGGAGAGTGCATACTGTATACACACATGTATTTATATATGTATGTGTACGTGTGTGTGGCCTCTTCACTGGATTGTCAAAGAATGCTGTTTCCCTGTACAAGGCTTTTTCTCCTTTGGGGGCTCCAGCTGGAAACCAACAAAGCTTAGCTGTGGATCAGTCTCCCTGTCCCAGTTAGACAGCACGGCAGCAGAGTTTTTGTTGGGAGGGGGAAGAAAGCGCTCAGTGTATTCCGTGACTCCCCCCCCTTAATAATACTGTTTTGTTCATCAAGAGAAAATGATATGTTATTGAATCACTTCTACAACGCACTTAATGATGTTTTCCAGGCAATATAATACATCATAACTTTCCACTGATTGCCCAAGACAGACAGAGTGAAGAAGCCAATTATGAGCAGCAAAATTGCCTTGGGTCAACAATTTTTGGATACCAGTCATTTTTCGGAGGCACGCTGATCTTCTCACTCCCCCCTGAGGGAGATGATCCACTCTTCTTTGAAGCCTTGATGAGATGCTGAATGAAAGCAAATGAGGGCCTGTCAGGGACGACAGGAGAAACTCAGCGGATTCTGGTGGGAAAGAAGTCCAGAGTGGCAAAAACCCCCCACCCGAAGAAGGTTATGGATAGTTGACTTGTGAGTATTAGAACCTCTGTATGAAGTTATCTGTTAACAAACAACTGAAAATGAACAAGAAACTTAAGATGAGCAAGAAGAGAAAAAAAATGACTCAAGACGTGCAAAACATATTTAAAAAACAATACAGACGTCCATAAAAAGATACAAGCAAGTACAAAGTGATGCAAAACAGCCACAAAAAGACTCCAAATGAACCACAACCAGCGCAAAATGAGCAAGCAGAGGTTACAAACAACCACAGAAGCTCAAAATGAATGTGAAAATATGCAAATGCTCGCAAAGTGACACAGAGAAACCACAAAAAGACTCAAAATGACCAGAAAACAGAAAATAATCCCCAAGAGCCTCAAAATTAACCACAAAAATATTTTAAATGATGACACAGGGACAAACATTGGATATTAAAAAATTAAAATGAACACTAAGCAACTTAAAACAACTACAAGGACTGAAAAAAACAAATGATATATTAATGACTTCAACAACCAAAATATTTACTACCAGGGCTTTAAATTTGTCTTAACAAATTTTCACAAATTTCCCAGATGGGCCCCTTTTCACTGAATCTGTGCTGCAGTGTCGCACCCAGATTCAGAAGGTTTTTAAACCTGCCCCTGAGGGGTCCTTTCACCTTGTTTGCTTCCCTCTTGAGGGGAGACAGGGGTGCCTTTGCCAGTGAGAGATAATGATGAGCCTCAGCGTTTCCCTCTCTTTGTCTTCCCGCATTAATTCGTCTTACCTCAGAGTAATTGTTCAGCTGTCAGACACTCAGACTCACGCAGCCCTGTGGCCAAACCACCTGTGACACCCAGACCTCTCAGGATGAGAGATGTTGTCCACCCCTGTGGTTCGATGACGGCACAGAGCGATGCGCTGGACTTCCCCTGCCTGACAGCTTCCTACCCACAGTCATGCACCCGCTCTCATAATCAAGGCATAAGTGTCAGTTAGCGAGATTTTAAAGGCACATTATTGTGTATCTGGATCCTTTAGTGACAGTGATGGTTTAATAAGTGAGAGCACCTGAGGAAAAAAGCAAACAGAGCACATCATTGTGTATCCGTAGATATTACAAATAATCACAGATGACATTCCAGACTTATTTTTTTATTTCTGTTTATGTCTGAGAGAACACATAGCTCTGCTCTTTATCTCTGTTTTTCTCTGCTGTACATTGTTGTTCTGGGAAAGTTTTGTTTTGGTTGTAATGGAGGTCAACGTGTGTGAGTGTGAGTGTGTGTGCGTGTGTTTTTTTGTGTGCGCGGCTGAGAGAAAGGCAGAGGAGTACCATATACCGAGCTCGGGGAGTCAGTTATGAAGGTGCATGAGATGTTATCGTGGCCTATCACAGCGGCTGCAGTGTAAACCCTGCTGTCAGCGCTGCAGGTGTTTCTGTAGGGCAGCATGGGAACAGCCTCCCCCAGGAGTTTCCCAGTGGGGGGGTGGATGGAGGGGTAGAGGCTCACAGTGGACTGGTCAAGGGGAACACAAGTATACATCTGCAGGGGCATTTTTGCTGTGTTTAATCAGCTCACAAACACTTCTTGTGCAGTTTGCTGCCCGTCCTCCTGTCCGAGGCTTTGTCTCACTGCATCCTCAAGCATCCAGCTCCTGTAACCATTTTCTGTTTTTGTATTTCCTTGTTTGTTGGAAAAGTCAGACAAATAGTTTTATACACTATTGTTTGACAAAGCAAACTAGCGAGGGTGGTACATCTGACCTGATCAATAAGTTGATATGTTCTTTGAATTGATTAATCATTTTATCCCCATTTGTAAAAAGTGGTTAATAGAGTCGACAGTCTTGCTAGTTGCTCTGTGAGGCTGTATTTAAGCACAAAAATGCATTTAGTTGAATGCAAACATCAGTATGCTAATGGCGATAAAGCTAACGTGCTGTTGTGTAGCAGGTGTAATGATTCATACCAGTTTCACTGTCTTAGTTCTGTTAGCGCGCTAACATTAACAACAGTAAACACAAGATGCAGCTGAGGCAGAATCTTGCAGGTCAACCAAAATATTGGACTAATGAACATTTTGATCTCTTAATGCATTCAGGAAAAGTCACTTAAGTCTGTAGGAATCGTCCTCCGGGATCCATGAATGTCTGTGCAAAATTTCGTGACAATCTATTAAATAGTTGTTGAGATATTTCAGCCGGGACTAAAGTGGTGAACTGACCAACCAATGTGCATCACATCTCATCACTGCTCGTTCTGTAGCAAAGTCCCTCATCTGTGCTCTGATCCTTTTTCCCTCCGTCCTCAGGTGCAAATCCATATTTTAACCCCAGTGCCCGCTCAATTGACCGTCACACGTGTATACACAACTTCCCTACACCCATGGGTCTCATCACCCATTGTGAGGAACTCAGCCACCGTCCCAGTCCACCCTAGCCTCTGAGCTCGGCCCCCCCATAGAGGTATGCACTCAGCCTTGTCATAGCTCTAGGCAGTGCATGTTCTTGTTGTGGGTTGAGCAATTGCATTAGTCATTTCACATTCCAAATTCCTACCCCATGCCGTATTCACAACTCTCTCTCTCTCTCTCTCTCTCTTCTCCCTCTTTCCCCTGCTCCAAATTCATTGCCCCCCTTTCGTCCTCTCCATCGTTTAATTTTCTCCGTGCCATGTCAGGGTGTGGGGATTAGACCCAGGACTGATGCTATCTAAGTACCTTCTCTGCAGAGGCGGAAGTCTTGTAGGGTTTGGATGTTTGACCCCGAGGCTCGGAGGTTCCGATTACAGGACGGGACCGCGCTTTGTGTCCTTGAGCAAAGTATCTACCAAGCTTTTCACGCTTCAGTTAACATCTACTGTTCTTACACAAATGAGTGATGTATAAACCTGAAAGCTATGTACGTTTCTTTGGATAATATCTTTTTGCTAAGCAACACAAATATAATACATATTTAGAAAAAAAAAAAAAAAAAAGCCGCAGCCCCGATGTGCCAATTCATCTTCATCTATCAGAGCGCGGCTGCAGCCGAGCCCGGCAGTAACCTTTACCTGAACCGGGCCCATGCAGACACCAGAGATAGTGTTACCACCAGCGTCACCCTGCATTATCTATGTCATTCAGTGTCTCAGGGTGACCAAGAGCAGCTCCAGCATGCAGCAGACTGACTGAAGCCCACACCCGCACAGGAAAACCAGACTACAAAGACACACACTCACACATCACTCCCACTGAAGTGACCACAGGTGTGCACATGGCAAGAATGCACACACACACACACACACACACACACACACACACACACACACACACACACACACACACACACCAACACACACAGGCAGAGCGGAGACAAGGGCACGCGGGGGCCGCCAC
>JAQMCX010000021.1:6270237-6309811 GCA_029814765.1 Acanthurus leucopareius | reverse complement strand
AATTTGTTTATACTATATCTGTCTGTCTCTCTCTCTCTCTCTCTCTCTCTCTCTCTCTCTCTCTCTCTCTCTCTCTCTCCATAAGCCCGAGGCATAGGTGACAAACTGTGCAGACGGTGGAATCTCTCCACCCTGTTCTTTGTACATGCCTGCTCATGGAAAACATTGATAAGAATTTCTGTGCGGGAAGTGCCAAAAAAATTATGTAGCAGCGGTTTGTGATTGGTGCCTCAGATTTAGGTTAATAGTTCACCGAGCTTGATGGTCAGCGATGAGAGCGCGATCACTCAGCCTGAGAGCTGCTGTCTTGGCGGGGGCCAGAGACAGGTCACGCAGACGGAGCCAGAGGGTTCTTCTTCTGGGTTGAAAAAGTTGTGCTCAGTTCCTCCCTTTGCAGGTATGAACCCCCTCAGGGGGCTTCAAAGCACCATTACTGATATATGATGATGTAGGGGGGTGTGGGGTGGGGGTTGCTGATCACCTCATGATTTGGTTAACACGGCTCGTTGTCTCTCCTCTACACCACATCGGTGTAGAGTGGAGGAAAACATTTAACTCAGCAAAGATGAGATAAGGCAGATGCCCTCGGTTCTTCCTGTTGTGTTTCTCTTTCTTTTTGTCTCCACCATCTCTGGCTCTATCTAGGTGTGAGCTGCAGCAGTGGGACCCTGAGGCCTGCTATTTGGGAGCTACACAGTGGTGGTTATGAACATTAGGTGGATTTATGAAGAGCACAGTGATCCAGTAAGTGGGAAAAAATGCTCGCTCGTATATTAAAAAGAGGCCACGGTTATAATCGTTCTCTCCGACATGAGACCTTTAATTTTCTGTAGGCCCGCACAGCAAGCTTTATCATGCCTGAGAACACCTGGCTCCAGCCGTCCCCACAGCCGTCTTGTCTCCCTGCTACAGTGCCTCGCCCCTCGCCTCAGTATTATCCACCAAGGCCAACAACAGCAGCACATAAGGGGGGGGCGTTTGTCTGGCTGGCACTGTGCAAAAATATGCAGGTGAGGGTTACAATCCTGCAGCCTCTGATGGCCCAGGAGTGTGTCAGAGGTATAATTGTCATGTAAAATTGCAGCACAACTAATTGAGCAAAGTGTGGCTCAGGTGTTGGTGATGTTTTTGACGCCTTGGGCTTGGGAGGCAACTTCACCGTACAGGGGTGAGGCGGGCGTGAGGCACGTTTGTTGTAATATTTCTACTCCACTTCTTTTGGCTTTTTTTTTATTTGCACACACTCACCCGAATTCCAACGTTGATGTTGTGGGCGTCGACCTGGGCCCTCAGATCCTTGCTGACCCTCTTCTGTCCCAGGAACTTCTTCAGAAACTTGGTGCTATATTTCAGGTTGTCACCGCAGACCCCCCACTGCCACGCTTCCCTGTGCTGGATGCCCGGGGAGTCGTCACATGTGCACCTCTCCATGCGGCCTGAGCTGCAAGCTTTGGCGAGCGCATGGGTCAGCGCCGCAGAGGACACCGCCAGTAGGAAGGCAGTCTCCTTGAACGCTGTGATAGATGAAAAAAGACATCAGAGGAGGGGGAACGACTCATTGAAAATGTAGATGAGTTTGTTTCAGACACATTTAAAAGCCAAGATTTACAAAGATATGAATTTAAAACCTATTGGTAGCATGAAAAACTTTAGCTTTGAGAATTATGTACAGTTTAAGGGATTAATTAATAGATTAAGATTATCAAAGTGTATTTTGTGCTGCTGCGTAAGCCTTTGAGCCCAAATGTTTACAGAGAGCTTCCTACGTTGTCATGGTTTACTACAACCTCAGCATTATTCTGCAAGTTTTCTTGTGTCATAATTCCCCCTCCGACCTTTTCTTTTGGTTACGCACTGTTATTTGCCTCAGCCAGAGCCATCACCAGGGTATATTTTGATCCAATTAATTATTATTTTGACTAGGAAGGATTTTCCCAGATGAAAGTGGGTAATCATGCCACCCTTTTCCTCTGGGAATGGGCGCTTTCCCCAGATAAAAATAACCACAGGGCTTGAGCGCTCTCCACCGCACCACATTTCTTGGCTTCCTACTCCCTCATTACCTCCATGCTGACCTGTTCATGTTCTCCCACACACTGATATCCATATGCATCAAGCCTGAAGGATCCTAAAGCATTTTCTGTGCACAGCAGACCTGCAGGGGACTCAATCTATATGTAAACTAATGATTCTCTGTTTTCTCGTGTAGAGCTAATCAATGGTTGTATCATGGCATTGAAAAAGTATCTAGGTAGGCAACTTTTGGAAACTTTTTTTCAGAGTTTGTATCAAGTAAAGAGACTGTGCAGAACATGTTAAATATTACAAAATAAAAGCAAAATGATTTGAAAGTGTCATTTTGCATATTGGTCACTCATGCTTTAGTTAAAGTGGATAACATTAAAAGAGATTTACTGTTACTTTAAACAACATACAGCATAGTCATGTTGTGCAGCAGTGTCTTTGAATGCAGCACAGCTGAATGCTAACCAAGCTTAAGTTATTTACTTTAAAGTGAAATTATTGAAACAGTGAGGACATTGTAGATGAATCCAGGCCTTACTGAGTTATTATAAGGCAGCAACAACCAATGCCATCAAAAAGTAATTTAATCTTAAAACGATTTTGTTTTCATTTTATTCTAAAGGAGATTCACCTCATATATTAATTTATATTAATTTGGTACAATTTTCTGTGATAATTAAAATTATTTTATATGAAAATGTGTATTAGAGCTTGCCTTGTTGGTCATACAGTTAAAAAAAATGGTCAATAAAAATATTTTATTAAAATGATAAGATCGTGTCTTCTAAGTGTCTCCTTGGCCCGGTTTTGTAACAGCTCACCTGGAGACAAACACGTCGCTCATCTTAATTTTTCTGACACTGATTTTGCTGTGGATATTCTCTTTAAGATAAACTGATGTTCTCGGCAGGGCTCAGCTTTCTGTTCTGGTGTCACGCTTAAAGAAACTCTTACAGCACAGATGCTTTCATGTAAATAACACTAAATGTAAAAAGAAAAATCGCGCAGCTTGACACCTGTTTCACTTGAGCTAAACAGGATAAAAACAAACAAAGATATAAGAGAGAGTGCGGAAATGGATGATCGCAGGTTCAAACTCACTGTTTGTCGCTTTGGATGGTGGAACAACTTTAGTGCTAAAACTGTAAAGGTCGTTGAATAAAATGTCTTACCTCTTTTCAGGAGGCTTCCTCGGCCATCCAGACTGCAGTTCCAGCGCTCATTCCTGAACTGATACCGACACTCCAGGAGGCTGAGGCGCACCGACTCCCGCAGCGTTTCGGCCAAACCAGGTTCCCTGCGGCAGAGTCTCTTCTGCCGCCTGGTCAGCGTCATCTGCTCGCACTGCTTCAGGTGGGCCTTGCCTGTCGGAGGCTCATTGGAAAACGGACCCGGTAAAAACACCAGGGGTTCTCGACCTGTCAGCCTTGGAGTGGAAACAAAAACATCCATATGTGAGTACACTGTGAACAATGAGACACGTTTTTTTTTTCCAACTTGGAAATAAACTGTAGGTCTACGGTGAAATATCTTCCGAAAACTTGCTTATTCTTTGTCATTTCCATGTCATCAACTGCCCTTAAAATATGTAAAAATGACAAGTAGTTACTTTCTTTTACCCTGAACAAAAACACAATATAACAATGTGAACAATAAAATCCACTCACAGGGGGGGGAAAGAACGGTAATTTGACAAATCAATGGAAAAGGAATTTTAATATTATTACGAATTATTTGTTTGCGATGAATTAAATTACCGCTCTTGCTGACTATGGTTTGTAACAAAAAAACAACATGACACATAACATTTGCAGAAAGTAGAGGTTTCTAACAACACACAAACGATTTAGCGCATTAACTTGTGCACAATTACACGTGCGCAATTTGGCTAAACTATGTGAGGTTTTGTTTTTTTTTTTTTTTGTCATGCCATGTTCTATTCCCAGGATTAAAAAACAAAGGCAAGCAATAAACAATAATGAGCAGACGTAAAAAAAAGAAACCGGCTGACCCAAAATAAGCTGCAGAGTGCGAGAGAAGGATGCAGAGTGCAATGAGTCGCAATAAGCAGGCGGTCCGTGGGAGCCTGAAGCGCATGGTGCCGCGTGGATGCTGCTCTTCATCTCGCTGATTCTTTAACGGAGAAAGTCTCTGCCGTCTGGTCGGCGCACCTCTTTATGGGGCCCCATATGCACACAGACTTTCAATCCGGTGCGCCAGCCCCGGTGATCCGCTGGGAGGCAGGACGCGAGGAGGCACGCATCATCTTGCTGCACCCTCATTGGATTCACTCAATATTGTTACTGTATGTTCCCTCCCACTTCAACGCCACCCAGGCGGTCGGAGCTGCAAAATGACTGGGTTTTACCTGCTGCAGTATAGGAATCTCAAACACACCTGGATAGCCATCACTGAAATGTTCAGCTCTGCGGTCATTTTGGTCAGGCGCTGGGATCAAAACCTTGAATCGAGCCATTTCATTTGGGCAGGAAAATAGTTTTCTTTGTTTCGGAGATTTTTAATAAGTAGTCTGTCTCAATTGTAAGGTATTCACTAACATTTCCACTCTGTGATTTTTAAAAAAAGTTGAGTCACAGATGGTATTTAAAAGCGTGTTTAAAAGCAGCATGGTGGTTTCATGTAGGCCTACGAGGCAACAAGAAACCAAAACGAAAATTTCACCATTTTAGACCTATGAGTTCTTACATTAGTCATGGTGGTTGGGCAGCATAAATCCACCAATCTTGAAAACAAATCAAAGAACAGCAGTCAAGAAAATCCTATGGAGGAGAAGTCAATGACGTATGAAGTTTAAGATTAAAGGACACAAACATATGCAGTGTATTATTAGAAGCCTTTCAGACTGTTCTTCCAATCAAACTTCACTTCATGTTGTCTCAAACTTCACTGGGTCTTTAGAGGAAAAACCAACCATGGATTGAGCCCCATCTAGTGGGTTCAATATGGAAATTCAATCTGTGAACATGGAATTAAATTTAAAGAAGTGCAGCAGGTTACTAGTCATACTGGTTAGACTGGCATCGGGTCTTTTACAAAATATCTTCGGATCTATGTCCTTGTATTTCAGTGTCTTTTCTTTGCTCACAATGCTTAAGATAGAAAGGACTCAAGTCTTCCACAGACTAGGGTTTAATATCCATGCAGCATTGGGGATTATGACAAAATCTTTATTTTGTCTACCAAGTTTTAAGCTTTGTTTTGTTATGAAGATCTTTCTAAACCAAGTCCTAATATTGTCCAATCACTAAACTCCACATGAGAAAAGATGCTCTAAATTCAAGCATAACGGTTTTTTTTTAAAATATAAACCCTTTTTAGGGTTTGGTACAAGATAATAAATTAAAAAGAATAAGGAAGTTACTAAAGATTCCAACTAAGCACTTATTTTGTTGCAAACTTACATACAAAACATGATATGATGAACTTCAATGCGTCTGGACCTGTACTTCCCCCTTGAATAAATCATAACAAGGTAGTTTTCAAGTACAAGTTTGCCATATAATTATTTTTGACTGAATGGTATACCAGGACATAAAGTTGTTTTTTCTCTCTAATATTTACTTTTTATGTCAGGTGTGTCTCCATGATGGACTTTTCCCTTGGCCCAATTTGTTCAAGATAAATTGTAAATGTTTTTGTCGCTAAATTTTTTAATTTTTTAAATTTAGATAGTTGTTTTTATTTCTTATCCAAACAGCCTTACTTAGATACAGTAACCTTAAAATGTAAGTGATTTACATATTTATAGATTTTTAAATTTAAAGATCTACGTTGTTCGCTTTATTTTCGGTATTTAAGAACGATTGAAAATATTGGTTATTCTTCCGCTCTATGCGTTTGGTGGCGCTGATGTGACGTTTCGATGTTTCGGCTACCCGTATAACAAACGAGGAAGAAGAAGATGGAGGCGGTTGATGACGAAGAAGAGGCAGACGACGACGCCGGAAAACGCCATTTTGTTGTAGAACGGGACGAGCCACGAAGGACTGGGGACTACTTGTAAAGGTAAAGAATTTTCAGGCAACTTTATACATTATTGTTTCAAATGTATGATTGTCAGTTTAATGAGGGTTGAAACCAATAACTCATTAACTTATCCAGTGTTACTGTTTACTGTAAGTTGTGGAAGCTTGAAGCCGGACACGTAAGTCCGTTTAACGTTAGCTGTTTCCTTAGCAGTTTAACTCGAGCGCGACTGTGTTTGCTTTGGAAGTTTTTAAATATTTTACATCTAAATACAGCCTCTTCCCAAAAAGTAACCAGCACTTAAATCAACCATTGTTGTCTCTGTATGACGGGATTTTTAATGCGTCGTTTTGGTGTTGTAAATGTTATATTTTTGATTCATAATTCGTGAAAAGCTAGGTTAGCTAACTAACGCTAACGAGCTTCAATTTGAGTGAACACCAACTCCTCTTCCTGCTTCGCTGACGTTGGCTTACTAGTAATCTGAAAGCGTACAAGCAGTTCATGGTAACTTAACGTTACGTGTTGATGTCCATTTTAACTACATTCATTATACTTATCCGTCAACCCATTTATTATGTTAAGCAAGAAAATGTAAACGTTAAATACGTTCACATAATCATTTGATTAACAGGCGATGGAATCAATTGACTGAAGTTATTCTAAGAGACTAACGTAAGGTTAGTGTAAAAACCAAATGTCTTTTTATTTTATTTGACTATCGCAGACGTCTCTCCGAAGGTTGACAGGTAAGAGTCAGCTACGTTATCAGGTGATATGTTAACATTTGCCCACAGGGTCACATTATTTCAGCTTTTGCATGAAGCGTTGCGTTTTCAGAGAATGGACTTGTCGGGCAAAATTATCAGACTTTTAAAAGTAATGCTGTGATATCATGTAAACCCGCCTAACAATACCTCTCCTGTATTGTGGATCGTCAAGAACCTGTCAATCCTGTTTACTTGAAGCAGCAAGTGTTTAACAGCACGCCCAGATTTTTCTGATAATCTAGACTCTTAACTAACCTTAGATGACTGGATAAAAATTTTGATGGTACAGACGTTAATTCTGATATTAATGTTGGTTTAATAATGTAAGCAAGATTCCCCCCCAAAAGGGTAAATTTTCCGTCTTTTTTTCCAGTTGTCAGCCACTGAATCAGACATACATCAGAAAAAGCTAAAAATATCTCTTTACATAGCTTTAGATTTCTTTGAGGTCATTATTTTGTCCATAATCAGAAGATTATACTCATTTAAAAAACACATGTGGCGAACACTCTAAATAAAGAAGTTGCATACAATTTCCAGCTTTGTGACAGTAGTATCAGGTAGAGGAAATATAATCACTTCACCTGTCTGTTTTCTGCTTCCTGATTTGTACACAAAAGGAGAAGAAAACAGCTGAGGTGTTGATGAACATTGTACTCACTGTACTTAAGAATTAGTAGGGCCACATGCAGATGTATGGGACTTGCCTTGGAGGTAGCTGGGTCCTATGTATAAAAGAATGTATTATATATATGTATTATAATTTGATCAGTGCACATATTAGTAGGCACCTAATCCAGCATCTAGGCAGCATTGGAGGTATTTCTAATATTGGTAGCAGTATCAGAACAACCCTAGTTTACAGTGTGATACCTACAATTTCAGAGACATGACTATGAATTTAACTCTCCACAGGTGAGACAAGATGGGGGCTTTCTTCTCTCTTTTCAGTAAACTGATAAGCAAGAAAGAAATGAGGATATTGATGGTTGGACTGGATGCGGCTGGAAAAACAACCATCTTGTACAAGCTCAAACTAGGAGAAATTGTTACCACAATCCCTACCATTGGTGAGTCTTCTTTTGCATCCGCTTGAGAAATTCATAGCATAGCACCCATAGTGACTGTGATATCTCAGAATTGTAAAGAAGATCATGCAGTGTGACAAATCAAACATTGTTTTCTCTTTATTTTTCCCCTCACAGGTTTTAATGTTGAGACAGTAGAATACAAGAACATCAGTTTTACAGTATGGGATGTCGGTGGTCAGGACAAGATCAGGCCACTTTGGAGGCATTACTTCCAAAACACGCAAGGTGAAACTCCTCCTGAAGTTAAAGTCAGTTGAACACGCTTTATCCTGCGTTTGGGCCAAAATACAAACTTTCTTCTCTTTCTTATTTTTTAGGCCTGATCTTTGTAGTGGACAGTAATGACAGGGAGCGAGTTACAGAGGCAAAGGACGAGCTGATGCGAATGCTTGCTGAGGATGAGCTCAGAGATGCTGTACTGCTTGTGTTTGCAAACAAACAGGTGCGTTTGAGACACTGTCTTTAAAGAATAAGGTCAATATCACACTTTAAACTAATTTATTTAACGCATTTTCTGTTAGACCCATTTTTTTATCCTTCAGTCATCATCCATCCAAAACACATTTTCCAGCTGAAGAAATATTTAATAGTTTGAATCAGGACCACAAACATTTTAAATTCTATCTTTTTTAAAATTAGGTTTGTCTGATTTCACAGTTTGCTGCTAGTATTTCAATATTTCAATATGTCAAATAGGGTACATATTTTAAGAATGTATCGGCAGATACTAAATATTAAATGAATGGGACTGGGGCCAAACAATGTTAGAGATAATATCCGTCTGCAACAAATGGTTATATTTTTATATGACATCTTATTTACTTTGCCATTTCACTTTTTTTAAGTTTCATTATTAGAATTTTACAACAATTAATAAGAACAACTCCCCAGCATATCATTTTAGTCATCTGATACTATTTAAGCAATTAATGATAAAAAGTTATCCAAAAGAAAATTAATCTTTGCACTCCTTTAGAAGAGAACATTATATGCTGTATTTCCTGTTCCTGTTAATTAAGTGTTGTGTCTTCTGCTCTGTCAGGATCTGCCCAATGCAATGAATGCAGCTGAGATCACAGACAAACTGGGCTTGCACTCCCTGCGCCACCGTCACTGGTACATCCAGGCCACGTGCGCCACTAGCGGAGATGGTCTCTACGAGGGACTTGATTGGCTTTCAAACCAGTTAAAGAACGCAAAATGATCCATCACTCTACCTCCTGTCTGTCATCTCTGTCTGCAGTGTGGTGGGAGACTGCACTGGTCCTGGTCTGAATTTCTCCTCTTCTTCCTCTCTTTCATCTGAAGTGTTGGAACTTTGGCCAGTGCTCCCCTGCATCTGTGTACTGTATGCGTGTGTTCGAATGACTATTTTGTGTGTGTGCGTGCGTGTGTGTGTGTGTGAGTGAGAGAGACAGAAAGAGGGAGCTGAGTGGGAGCAGCCCTGCTGTGCCTTGAACACAGTAAACTCACAAGCACCTCATCCCTCCAGTGTCAGCACATCCAAAGCTAATGGTCTCCAAGACGCAAAGAGTGACAGAGGATGTTGATACCTGTGTGTCATCTGTCAAGAATGTTCACATCAAAAAAATTAACAATACTTCTGTTTTTACATGTTAGTGACATTAAGGTTTTTTTTGTTAACCTTTTCACCATGAGAAGCCACACACTGTACCACAGTGTAACCAGTGTCATGTTGATATAATAAAATACCTTACATCCCAGAGCAGTTCACATTCTTTGGAAAATTATGAGCTTTGGTGAGTAGCAGTTACTACTGCTTCAGTGAACACTAGATACTTTTTTTTTTAAAATCCTTTACAGTTTAACTCTTCACATTTTTATTTTGAAGGCTTACATCTGTTTGCTGTTTGAGTCCTCTTAACGCCAGCATTGACTCGCATTCAGCATCTATTCCTGTAGATAGATTTCCCTTTTTGTCGAACAATTTCTTCAAAAATCCAGCTCAGTCTCACCCCCTGATATGAGCCCTCTATCGACTATCACCGTGATATTTATTTTTTTATTGAGACTTGTGTTTCACACAGGATTGAAAGATCCATTAAAAGAACAGGCAATAATTGTTAAATGTTTACATTTTTATCAAATGGAGGTGTGTTGTATGTGGCCACTGCTTTGTTTGTAGATGTGTGTGTCCTTGGGGTGCTGTGTGTGTTTCAGCTACATCCAGTCCACTGGAACAGTGAGGCCTTTTTAGAGTTGCTCCCACTCTGGCTTTTTTATTTACTGATAGTCTAATTTTCTCTTGTTTGTAGTTCTTTTGGTTACGGACTGTTTTCTATTTCTCTCGTTTGTTTTGTTTTGTTTTTATTTTTTTCTGCACACCTGACATGATGCGACATGTGTGCAGTCTTCGGAGTAAAATGCTCTCGGGACCAATTGATTGGAGTCGGAAATGGTTCATTGTGTTTGGTTCAGTTTGGGAAATTTTCATGCTGAGTGTAAGGTCACCTCCTTAATGTGTTTCCAAGCAGACACACACATGCTTTTGAACAAGTTGTCAGCACTGTCAGAGACGGTACAGTTGAATTGGAAGTGTTTGCTCTGGCCTACTGTATGAATCAGCACTGTAAAATATTCCTTAATGCTTCAGGCTTTATGGTGTTTTTCCTGCATGTAGCCATGGCGCATTCTCTGGAGTTATTGACATAAATGTCCTTCTTATGCCATTTGCACAACCTCATCTGCTTGCACAGCACAGGCCTATATGAAGACAGAGCTTTATGCAGCCTTAACAAAGATTCCATAGAAAGAAAAACCTATTCCCATTGCTTCTCACCAGCAAACATTTAAGTATGCAGGCCAGTTGACCCAGTAACAGAAGTTATCCACAAATCCAAATGGCTCCTGTTATTTAAAAAGAAACCAATCCTGAACTTTGCACAGTCCTGACTGACTGAAGATGAATCTTAATATCATAATATCACACTGACCTCAAAAAGGAACGTTTCTTTCCTTCTGTGTTTTGACAACTGGACATTTAGGTTTTATCAAAAAAGTTTAAGTCACTGATTAACTCTTCTTTTGGGATTTCTCTGTCCCTTGGTTATGGTATTTCCATTTGTAGTGACACGATTTGGTATTCAGCGAGAAATACAAATGTATATGACTTTCTGTAAGAAAATGTGTTTTAACTTGACATTATCCATCTATCCTTGTTCATATGTGAAGCTTTAATTTTTAAGATTTTTTCTGTACAAATGACAAGGTATGTGCATATGTATTTCTTTAATTACCTTAATGCTTTTTAAACTCATCTTGTAACATCTGATAAATGCACTATAATAAAGAAATCTCTATTGTAAATCTCCTTCACTGGCCTTTTAATTGGACAAATTACAGATAAATTATTGTGAAATAATACTTTCAGTGATTAATATAAACCCCTGAAATAGCTTTTTAGTTCATTCAGTATAAGCCATGTTGAAATTGAAATTCATGCTAAGTTTAATAATTAAAACATGCCAGGGATAAGTGGCAGTAATCAGTAATAATTAAAGCAGTAGCTGTAGAAGCAGTCTAGAAGTAGTTAGTCTTGCAGTTCCTGCTGTGACCAGTGGATGGCAGTAAAGACATAATTAAAAATGCACTGTTGAAGTCATCTGTCAATGAGCATCTTTAGATTTTAGTCTGTGAATTGCACACAAGAGAACTATTCTTAAAACACTTTTATTATTAAAGTCTAGTTCATGGGCTAGTAAATTAGTAAAAACAAATTAATAAATCCAAAATTGATAAATTGATAAGCAACTTAATACAAAAACAGATGTTAAATTTACAAAATGAATTGAATGAATTGTGTTGTGTTTCCTTCTTGTGACCACTGGAGGGCAGTGAAAACTCACTATTCTCAAATCACATCAACAATTACATCATTTACTTTCATAATTAAACAATTATGGCAGAGAAGTATTTACTGAAAAGTTCTTTTTGACACAATTATGAACATCTTTAGCAAATAGACTGGTCTTTACAGCAGAAAACTGTTATGTTATACTCCTATTTATTGATACAATTATCACTAATATGGATGTTACTATTGTTATATTTCATATAGATGCAAATGATAAATCAAGCACATGCAGTTTGATAACATCAGTGATGTTAACTGATAATTCTCTGTGTCTTAATAGTGCACTATAAGAGAGATCTTTTTCTCTGGACTGCAGCAAATTTACACAACAGCATGTAAAGCAGAATACTCCAGCATCTTGGGTCAAGAGTTAAATGACAAAGAATTACAAATGATCCTCCGAGCAACAGATCAAACACCAAATTCATCCCGTTACTGCAGGGAGTCATTTTCAGCCATTTTTCTCTCTCTCGCAGGTCTAAAATACAGCTTGTAGTGTAACATATTGGGTTAGTGAAGACTGACAGTCCCAAGGGGCAGAGATGGCTGGATGGTGATGCAGTGAAGATGAGGGTCTTTTCCTGACAATCAAATAGCCCGCAGACCACTGTTCACCCTCCTTTTCCACTCCATCTAGATTTCAGGTGGCCAATTCTCCATAGAGTTGTTACCTTGGAAACAGCACCTTATGTATTTATAGAGGGAGAGAGAGAGAGAGAGAGAGGGAGCAGTCATGGAGAAGGGGAGCAGGAGACAAGACAGTGGTACAGAGAGCCACACGCTGGGTGCAGAGGGAGGGGGATGTGGCTCTACTTTTATTTTGTTAAGGCTCTCTAATGGAACTGAAGGTAACCTGTGATCACATCCTCGGTGACACATCATTCCTCACCTTGCACAAGCTGCTGGTTGCCCTTTATATTGAGTTACAAGATGCTTTCTGACCTGATCAGGCATTATTTTTTATTTGAAAGACCCTTGCTTTGTAATTGAGGTTGACCCTAAGGGGATTATCATCATCTTACAGCTCCGTGGATCCGAATTGAAGTTCGCCGGTTCAACGCATTTGCAGTCTCCCCCTCAAGTACATCACATCTTTTCCTGCTTTAATCCACTTCAGTCTCTCACACTCGGCCTGATTAGCAAATAAAGCTGAAATTAAAAAGTTCTGATTGGATATGCAGAAACACACTGTGCTTCTCTTGACCTTTGGCAGGGGCTCTTTCTGAATCCTCTAAATCTCACCTCGATGTGTGAGATCACACTGTGGTTTCTCAGTACATTAACCCCCCGTTCACCCCACCATGTTGTCGACTTTTCAGCATCCCTCTTTGCGCTGACATTGTTACTACTCCTCCATGACCTCCTGTGATGGAAGATACATTTACTCCTGTACAGTTCTGAGGTTGAGTATTTCTATTTTTATGCTACTTTATATTTAGTGAATGTTGTACGAATGGTATTTTTTATGAACAACATGATTTGACAACTCAAGTTACTAGTTACTCTGGTTTAGTTTAAGATTTCACATTAAAAACATTCAGTAAGAATGGTGACTCTCACTCCTTTAGACTTGCAATTGATTGGAGCCCATTTTCATATTATAGATGTCTGTGACTTGTTAGAATTGTACCAAAGAGATACTTCCTACCTCAAACCTCTCAGATGATTAACTTTAACAAATGTTTGAGGTCCAAAGAGGTAAAATTATCCATCATTTCAGAAAAAAAATGTAAAATAAAATGTAAAATACATTATTTTTTCTCTTTTTCTACCACACTGATCATCTCACAGCCCCTCAGGTTCATCCTGTGAGCTCAGGCACTGATGCATCAGTATTACCCGTCTAATAATATCCTCTATAACAACATATCAGTCACGGGTCATTTTGTTCAGAACCAGTACTGTCTGTACATTTCACACTATTATTGTTCTTACATATATGGGATGTTTAATGGACCTCTACTTATAGCTGAGTACTTTTACATCATTATAATGATATCTTTTACTTAAGTAAAGGATCTATATGCTTCTTCCACCACTGATGACCTCCTCCTATGGGAGAAGAGACACTGCACCATTGTCTGTCATTGATCAGCTGTATCAATGATCGACCTCCAAATATCAATAGAATTACATTTGTCATGAATTGTAATGGGTAGCAGGGAGTAAGTGAAGGACTAGACACATAAACCGGCATCTCACACCAGTTTTGATTTTGAGTGTGTCAAAATTGAGCAACAATAAACAACAAAAAAGCTCATGTGTATCTGTGCCTCCGTGTGTGCGTTTGTATTAAATGTGAGTCAGTATAAATATGCGCTTCTTTGCTTTTCATGCGGTGGTTTAAATCTCCTGACATCGCAACTAAATCTTTTCTATCCACTACAATATTTTCCGTCTACAGGATTAATGTGTGCGTGTGTGTAACATTAATGGTCGCTTGCATTTTCTTGGCCTGCTGAAGGCACAGAAGGTGCTCAGCAGTGCGCCTGTGGCTGGGCTGGTATTTTAAAAAATCCTGGCCATCCACCCACACACAGCGCAGGAAAAAAAAAAAAAAAAGAGTTCACCAGTGACTGCATCTTTTTTTGTAAAGTCTAGTCATCTCTGGCCTTTCACATCGCCATGGAAACACGGGATTTGTCCAGTTGATTGGCAAGCGGACCGACGCTGAGGCCAAGAACCCTTTGATTCATGATGTAGTTGAATTTGTAGTTTTGTTGTTGAAGAAAGATTTTTGCTATGTGGGGAAAAAGAAGGTGGTTCTGGCAGTTATTTAATAGGAAAAAAGCTTATAACTTTGGTCACCAGTGTGTTGTTTGTTATCAGATGCATCTGTTACACCTGCATAAAACATAACCCACCCAACATTATTATACTTATACATCATGGACATTAAAAAATAATGAAATATGTGAAAAATGAAGATTAAAAAAGGGAAACACTTGAGTATATTAAGCCAGTTGTATTTAGCCACTGTTTATAGGCTTTAGTGCTTTTGCAGTATATTTCCTCTTGATTGTTGACTTTTCTCTTTAGCTTGTCCACTGGCAAACTTTGTTCGCTGGTAAAGAGTAATAATTCATTGGCTTTAGGGATGCAAACACGTTTGTTGTCGTACACACAGCAGACTCTCTGGTTTCTGTAGTTTAATGTTTTTTTCTTCTTCTTCCTGTTTACACTGCTGCAACAATCAGCTGCATTCCTTGCTTACCTTCAGCTTTATATCCATGTTCTCATGGCCATCTGCGGTTCATATGTATCTTTATAAAGGAACTGATCTGCTCCTTGACATTCTGTTTTGTTGGTTATTGTTTGCTTATGTTATATTTACAACAACTAGAGTAACAAAATACAAATGCACAGACTTTTCACTTTCTAGGCGCAACCTGTTTCAACTTCTCCCCTCTAGTTGGCGCTATAGAGCTATAGAGCACTGTAAGACAGAAAAACTAGACATGAGAACACTTAACTTCCACATGACGTCACACTCGTGAACAGGGGAATCATTGGTGTAATTCAAAACCACTGGATGTAAAACATCACAGTGTGACAAACAGCACATAATAACTTAAACTGTCAAATGCAAATCTGCACACACATGCATATGCATTGCACTTAAGTAACTTATCACACAAACACACACACACACACACATTTGTATGCATGTCTGTTCGTGTGTTCATGTGTATGCATACACACTCACCCAGTAAAGCTGATTCTGCATAACTGATGTGCCTTCGCTTGCTGTCGTCCCCTCTTGGTAAGAGGTGTGTAGTATAAGAATAGCTGCACAGCCGTCAGTGTGACGCTCACACAAACACACACACACACACACAGCAGAGTCCACATAAAGCTGGTGTCACGCTTTGTATCCAAAGGATTGATCTTTGTGAGCTGGCTGACAGAAAATGGCTCATCGGCTCCATAAACATTTTTCTCTATTGTTTCTATTGGACAAAGAGACTGAAGTGCTTCAGCAGCAGTAGCAGAGCTGGAATTTGGCAAAAACTATAAATGTCATATACTTGAAACAATCTTGGCTCCCTGCGCGTCTCAGGTTTATGATGTTATCCATAATTGTTGACATTTAGGTTTATACATGACATCTTACCTGCTCTTACTTGCCTGTGTGCTGCACTAATAGCTTTGCGTGTGCAGTGTCATTGAGTGGCGCTCTGAAGGTTATAGTAAGCAGTGTGTGCATCGGTGCATGTGCATGCATATGGAGTGTTTCTGCGTGTTGTAAATGGAAGGTGGAGGGATGATTGATGTGTTACGACAGCTGCTCCTCTTCCTTTCTATATAGTAGGAACACCTTTACCTCCCGCAGGTCCGGCTTGTCTCATCCTCCCGCATCCAAGTCACACTGTCATTGACATTCCTCTCCAGCTCCTCTTTTAATAACCTCAGATGGCCAGTTTCCACTGAAGCGAGGGCAGATCCATTGTGCCACTGAATATGCTGAAGGGTTTTCTGGGTCGATTAGCTGGCAGGGCTGTGATGTAGAGAAGGAGGACAAACAGGATAAACTGGGTTCCCTTATCTCCTCAGGGACAATCAAAAAAATTTCTTTCGAGGCCATGAATTTCAAACCTGTAAAAATTTATCTCGAGAGCCTGATTTTTTTTTTTAGAGCGAGTTCCACTGCAATATGTTCAGTTCCAGGGCGAACAGTAAAAAAACACAGCAGATGTCATTTTATTAGAAGACAGTTGCAGCGTGTGTGCATACAACTCCACAGGGCTACTTAGTCAGCAAGTTGCACCTCTGCAACGAGCAGCTTCCTACTTGGTGAGACTTGCCATCAGCACTACATTATCTCCAATATGTCTCTTAGACTATATTTCAATCAGTAGTTTGGTAACCTGTTTCACATATATTATAGATCATTCCAATTGTCTGAGGCTCATAATCTATTTGACTGTCTGCAGCAGTTTTATGTTTCTATGTTAGCCAGTTCTATGCAGGTAAAGAACATGTGATGCAGCCGCACAGCAGCGGTGTCATGAGGAGGAATCAAACATGAAATTTGCATATGCATCATCTGTGGAGGGCACATGATTGGTGTGTGAGGTATTTCATGTAATTATACAGTGTGTCTCATGGAATGGACCGCTGAGAGAGACTGCAGCGGGATGTAAATAACAGAAGCGAGCGCTTAAATAGATCAAATATGTTAATGTTATGTTCTCCCCCGCTCATGTTGTGAAACCTGATATAGTTGAACAGAATGGACCGAAATCAATCCTTTTTTGCTTTTTGAGCCTGCGAGCGATGCAGCGCCGCTCTCCTTCACAACAGCCCACAGCGTGAGCATTCACTGAGGGTGAAAAAAAGAGTGAGTCAAGAAAAAAAAAAAGAGTGAGAGGTTTTCTGCTTTCTGCATCTTTCTGCCAGTTATGATGACACTTGCATTTCCTGCCTTTCATGATGCTCATAAAGAATGTTTTTATCTTTTATCTTTTGTAGACACCAAGCAAGGTTCATAGTCTTTTAAACCCTCCTTACCTTAAATTTTTGCTGAGTTTCGTCTGCTTGTTTTTTTGGTAGCTCAGGTGCAGAGGCGCCAGCTGACAACCTGATGTATCCTCTGCCTGAGTGTGTGAGCCAGCTGGACATGACGGACAGGCCAGTGTGCTGTGTAAGTCATGTGAAGCCTCACTATACATTATTCATTACTCTCATCACGGCCCTCCATCCGCTTTTATCTCTCCATCTCCTGACATTTTACTTTCTCTCCCTCTCACTCCTCCACCTACTCTCTTAATTCATCAGCACCCATTAGCCACTGAAGCCTCTCTGTGTGTTTGACAGCAGCACCCTGAAACTCTCTCATCCACAACACCTGACAGCTTCCACAGTCTTTACTACGAGTCCTTGATGTTCACTCCATTTGTCCGCGTCCCCGAGCTACTTGTAACTTGTTTTTTTTTTTTGTCCTTTTTGTCCTCTATCAGACACAGTGTTGCACATGATTGATTTCAGTATGGATTCTTCTCCCATTGTGTTTCAAGGGTGTTCTCGAGGAGCGGACGTAACGATTGTTAGTAACCTGAGATGATAGTCGCCAGGACTCTAAAGAGCGAGATATATATGCTTGCAAACAAACATGCAGCACGGGCAGATCCACTCGCCCCGGTGATGCAGAGGTTGCCCTCCTGTGGCGTCCTTCTCATCCCTCTCACCCCGCTGCTGCTGCTGCTGCTGCTGCTGCTGCTGCGCTCCGGTTGCCATGCCAATCTTTGACAACCTCGCCTCGGGGCCCAACACGGCTTCATCATTAGCTGCTGTTGTCACCAGGGGATTTTTCAAGTGTTTCACTCTTGTCTCTCCCCTCCACTTTCTCTCTCTCTCTCTCTCTCCCTCTCTCACTCCTCTCCTCCCATCAGCACCAACACCCTCCCTTGCCCCCCTCCACCCCACCCTGTGCCTGGTACAGTAGATGCTTCAAGCATTTCTCCTACACCCCCCGCTAGCTCAGCTGTTGAGCCCCCACATAGGAGCATGTCCCTGGACTCCCCTTTATTACCATATCATGAGATGCGCCGTGGGCGTGTGAGGATGCAGCGCGCCGCCGCCTATGTCTTTAAGAGAGAGAGAGAGAGAGAGAGGGGGAGAGAGAGAGTATAATGTGTAATGGGAAGGAAATAAGGCATGGAGCGAGCAAGTGAGAGAGAGTGGGTGAGAGAGTGTGAATTTATCATGGGCAAAAAATTGTGCTTCATTCTTATCTGTGTGCTGAGCATCCCTGCATCGTCATGCACAGTCTCCCAAGGCTCATCCTGCTGAAGAGTACGCCCTTCTCTCTCTCTCTCTCACACACACACTCACCCATACACACACACACACACATTCAGGTTCTCCCACTCAACCTTTCCCTCTCACACACACACATTTACACACACTCACACACACACACGTGCTCAGAGTCACACACGCGCAGTGCTGTCAGGAGCGCTGCTGCTGCTGGACCACAGCCATCTCGCGAAGGAGGTTCCAGCGGGAGGGAAGAGAAAGCCGGAGTGAGCACGAGACAAAGGGAAGGAGGACGGTAGAAGGAGAGAGGAGCGAATAGGAGCGAGCGCGGGTACCGGCAACAAGGAAGGAGAGACCCGGCGCTTCGTGCGGAACAGAACAGGACGCGAGCGACAGGAGGAGGGAGGAGGAGGAGAGAGGAAGAGAGAGAGAGAGAAAAAAAGAGGAGGGGGAACAGGAAACGCGATCACTTGGAGCTGCAGCGGTCCGTGTCGCAGCATGGGCAATGCACCATCCCAAGGCATGTCAACCCTACTCTCTCCATGCATACTTGTGTAGCAGGTATCTCTTTGATTCTGCGTGTTGTGCTGTCCAACCAGCTGGCTGTCCTCCTGTCACACTCTGAGAGCCGGGGATGGGTGGAGGTGGTGGTGGTGGTAGTGGTGGTGGTGGTGGGAGGAGGGGTTGGGCTGAGGTGGGCTCGCGCATCGCTTGAGGAGAGTGATGCTGGGGACGTTGCATCAGTTAATGGGTAGTAGGTTAGTAGTGAGGCGCCTGGGGGGGGGTGGGGTGTGTGGAGAGGCTCGCGGCGATGTTGGACGTGAGGATGAGGGGGCTGGAAACGCTGGGTGGAGGCAGCATTTGTGGGAAGCAGCAAGAAATGGGAGGGGGCTTTTGTAGAGCAGAAGTACCATCAGTTGAGCAGGTGGTGCTGGTGGGTGTGTGTGTGTGTGTGTGTTTGTGTGTGTGTGTGTGTGGGTGTGTGTGTGTGTGAGAGAGAGGTGATTAGTGAATGATTTTTGTCATGTGCGTAGTTGAGCGCAAAGTGTGAAAGTGTGTGTTAGTGTGTGTGTGTGTGTTAGAGCTGCCACATGGACGACCTCTAGGAAGCGAAGGGTGTGTGTGTGTGTGTGTGTGTGTGTGGGAGAAAGCCAGTAAAATAGAACAGAAACAACACTGATATGACAAATAAATTCCAGGCGGGTTGTACTGATATCTGTGTGAGATGAGGCTGCTTTGCCTTAAGTGAATGGGGGGAGGGGGGAGAGGGGGGGTTATGTGAATGGATGGATGATCGGGTGGGTCAGTCCTTCATGTAATGCTCTCTACTCCCTCTGGACTCTATCTCTCTATTTTTTTTCTCTCAGTCTTTCTTCTTATCTCTCTATTTCTCCCTCTCTCTTCCAATCCCCTCAGTGAAATACTAGTTGCATGCTCTGCAGCCTGAGAACGCCGGGCTTCAAAAATGAACTAAAGGTCTTTGATTCCTGGTGAGAGGCATGTAGAATCTGCCTCAAAATGTGTGTATATGCGCGTATATTACATTTATGCATGCATGCAGTGCACAGTGTGGTTGTGTTTTATGCTCATGTGTGACGTGTTTTTTCTGAAAGAGGGAGTGCAAATGTGGAGACAAGCAATATGAAAAAGAAGGCAAAAGGCGTGGGGGTTAAAGTGAGAAAGAATTGTGGAAAATATAGTCGAGGAATGTTTAAAACCCCTGCAGGAGCTGAAAGGCTTCACTGGCACGAAACAGAGGAAAAGTATCCACAATAGAGATGCAAAGAGATGAAGACAGGGGAGGAGGGGGTAAAAAAGGGGTAAATGCTCACTTTTTAAAGAAGAGGGCAGCGTGGCACAGCTCAAGGAATCCATCCCCCCTTCATTTCCCTCTCTTAACTCCTCATTCTCTCTCTCTCTCTCTCTCTCACCTTTTTCTCCCTCCTCTCCTCTCCTCTCCTCTCCTTTCCTCCCATCATTTCATCCCTTGTTCGCCTCACCACCCAGGGACAGTCTGGTAGCTAGTAGTGTGGAGAGAAGGATAGTGAGGAAAAAAAAAAAAAGAGACAGTGGACAATGAAAAATGAGGAGAGAATGAAAGGAAGTTCGAAAGAGAAGAAGACAAAAAAAGGCTTGGCACATAGATGGGCAGGTAAGTTGTGGTGCTGAGGTCTTGAGGGGGCTAACGGCTACATAATTCTCTTTAACAGTGCTGAGTGTCTAAATGAGGTCATTACTCGGATGATTGCGAGGGCTCAACAGTGGAATAGAAAGCAGCTCTTTAAACCTTGTTGCTTGTGAGCGTTTTTTGTTTTTTCTTCTCAGATGTGTTTGGTTGAGAATATTGATGTCCTCCATTCGTCTGGTTGCTTTTTTGGCTGCTGGGTTTTTTTTTCCTCCCCCTTTTTTTTTGGCCGGATGACCTTTGGAAGGTTTCATGTCTCTTTTTTCCAAGTTGATATTTGAATCCTCTTGTCGGACTCTCTTATCGGTCTCTTTAAACGGAGAGGAAATAGGTTTTTTAGGCTCAGATGAAGGCAGACATAAGCTGCAGTGTCATGAGACCTTTTGAACCGGCTGGAGGTCTGTGTGTCTATTGGATTTTTCTTTTCTTTTTTTTTTTTCTCCCCCAGTTATCACTGTAAAGCTTGTCCTTTGAGTTCTGTCTGAAGTCAGTGTCTATCATAGAGGGATTGACATGGATTAGGCTGAATACTGAGCCATGAGTGTGTTTTTTTAAGTTGCCTGAATGTTAAAGCAATGAGATTTTTCTACAAAACATCAACTATTTTTCATGATGTGCTGCAACAAACTATTTCTAGCATTATGGACCTGCAGTATTTTTTTTGATTCAAGCTAATTATTCAGTGTTAATGCAGTTTTAAGACCACTTCCCATGAACCATGATCATTTCTGAGCTGTGCATTCCAGCCACCAGTGAGCCAGCAGTTTGCCAGATCAGGCTCAGCCTCGCCAAGTTGGCCAATAAAGGAAAGTGTACCATTTTGCATATGGTAGTCACAGTTTAGCCACTGCAAACTGAAGCATCTTTTATAAGCCCATTAGAGTTGTACCAGTTCACACTGCTAGGCTAAACCGTAAAGAATAGATTAAGCAGAGTCAAGCATTAAGCCCAGCATTAGCCTGCCGGAGAGCTAATGCTTATCATAAGGTTGCCATTGTGCAGAGACGGCAGATCCCTGTAGCTTTATGCCTCCATGTTAGATGTAGTATGTTCAGCTGAGGTTTATGTCAACACACATGCCTGTCTATCTGCTGATCCCCTCCGCCAAGGCAAAGCCAGAACCACGCAGAGGGGGGGGTGGGTGGAGTGGAGGCTGCAGTGACTGAGATGCTGCTATACTTCACGTTGAAGTGATGTTAAACTGTATGAAAGGAGAACACAGACAGATACCGCGTTCGCATGGCCGTGCTGTGATTCAGCGGGCATGAACTCCAGTCCAGTACCATCTGCAAGAAGAACTGAATGTTCATGAGGTAACGTGATGACACCTCGGCCTCAGCAGCTTGCTGTAATTTCTCTAATAAAATCGAACATCAAGTTTAGATTTGGTGTCGGCGCCGACATGTTGACAGCATGATGACACACTAAATACTGAAGATGGATGTGCTGAAAGACTGTGGAGAGAAGAGGAGAGCGTTTGCAGACTTAAAGTGAGTTTAGTCATATTTAGTATTTACACAAGAGCGCTGGATGCCAAACGCACCAATCAGAAGCGACACAGAGATAGCATTGAAGTGGAAAAAAAACTAATAAACGCTCGTGTGTTTGAGCTCTGCCGGTTTATCTGTTTCTCATATCAGAGGACGGCACTGAGCAATAGACAGGTGGGCTGCACCGGGTCATGTCATCATCTGCCTGTCAGATATTTATCTAACACACAAGGACACAACCTCAGTTGAACCACATTATTTCACCATGTCATCCCGCCTTTGTCAAAGTCCGTTTAAAGATGGATCAGGTCACAAGTAATGAGTTTCTGTCCGTTATCAAGCCCACAGCTGATCAAAGCTCTAAAGCATTGTTACCGACGGCAGCCTGTGGATCTCAGTGTGTGTTTGTGGAGTCATTGTTTTGTACTTATGCACCTGCTTATTCCCCAGGCCTGTGCCACACAAAGCCCCATGAATGCTGCCTCGTGATTGGCTGATGATGATGCAATGTTGTGTGGCAGGGAAGCTGTGTGTTTTGAGGGCATTTCCGAAGTAATTGACCCTGCTGGGAATAGCGTTGCCAGACTTGTACTGATGTAAAAAAGAAAATCTGCTCGACAAAATATTAACATGATACATTTGCACAGACTCCAGGCATTCTGGGGTAAAAAACATCTTGTGTAAAAAAAAACGTAGGGGCCGAGTTCATTGTGATTTTGTGATGGAGGAATGCCAGACTTCTCCGTCCAAAGCAGCACGCGGGTCCTTATGTTGGGTTTGTTTCATGCAGCGTCCTTGTCACAGGAAGTTGTCAATGCGAGCGGGGCTTGAGCTCACATATGTGCAGCCACATGTATGTGCGTAAATATGTGCTTTGCATCAGTGAGCGGAGAAGCGATGATGTACATGATGCAAGATTTGGGCATTTCAGGAGCAAATTGATCGAGGCGTGCTTCAGTGGAACATAATTATTCTGTAAACGAAGCGATCAGTGGAGAGCTGGGACTGTCCCCACTTTGCATTCAACACGTTCCAGTTTTTATACATGGGAGGGAATCCTTAATGTGAACTGAGGTTGCGATAAAAAAAAAAAAAAAAAATCCAACTCTTTGTGAATGGTTTATGTTTTACACAAGGGGGCTTGTGGCCAATATGATGAGTCTCTTCCAGCTGCAGTGTTAAGCACACTAGTTAGCTCTCAAGGTCATTAATAATTTGAGAGTTTAAATATTAAATACAGTTATCAAAGGTCTTTGTTTTCATGCCACAATGGTATGAAGAGTGTAGTTTGATATCTGTGGCTGTGCATAATAATGGACTGAAGATAAGTTCTTGGTTTAGTAGAAATATATTAAGCCTCTGATAGGCTGGAAAAACCTTCTGACCTTTGAAGAAAAGAGAAATATTGAGTTGTTACTGCTGGAAGTTCTGCAACTTTCTGTCCTCTAAAAACACACTGGAAGTTCTGTTGAATGTTTAAGTTATTTTAAAACTTATCTACTGCTAATAAAATCAAGTCATACACGTCTTGCTTGGACAAGTCGCTGTGAAAGCACTTAAAGTGATGTTGTTGTTCAGGTCACACTGATTAATGTAAGCAGATTATTATCACTATCTATTTTTTTTATTCATGCAGGCTACAGTCTAATTACATTTGTGTATTTATTGCATGACTGTAGGGCAATAAAACAGACAGCTTTGCTATTTACTGAACTTCATTGACCGTCTCAATTACAGTACAGCTTTTCCCTCATGGAGTCTCTGCTCTAAGGCCCATTACATGACCGGGAATCATCAGTACGCTTGTCGAGTGCGGCTTTGACCACACGTGCTTTTACGTGTGCATTTGTGTTCCAGCAGCCTTACTTGCTTTTTGCTTTCTTTTCTTTTTTTCATAGACCACACAGTGTAGCCTGAGGATTCAGTTTCAATGCTGCATCTTGTTGTCTCATTTTTGGCAGGTTGTCATAAGTTTAGAGGAGAGTGAGTGGCCATCTGGAAAAGGTAATGAAGTAATACACAATAAAATTACCATACTTAAAATTCTTTTTAGGATTTCTTGATGAAAAGACACAAAATAAACACTGTTAGTTGACTATTTGATTGCTATAAGCAAAGAATTTGGACAGCATCTCTATAAGATCGACTCTGTTTTTGATCAGTTTGAGCTGATCACTGTGATCCTAATCATTATAAGCAGTTTCTACTGTTCTGTATGAGTGTGACAGTGCTGAGAGCTGCAACATGCAAAAGGAGAATAAGTCAGTTTCTAAAGACAACGTTAGGATGATGTTACCTATATAACTTCTGGGTGTGTAACCTTTCTGAATAGTTGAATAATGAATGAATAATTATGAATAATGAATAATTTTAAGGTCTAGAACTTCAACAGTTTCACAACGAACTGAAACTTTCCTGACTTGCAAAATTATCTCTAAAATTGACAAACCATATATTCGTAATTGCTGGCAAATTTCGAATGGGATCATTTTTTCCCGTCTCTTTTCATTGGCTACCACATTTATTTCTCCTAAAATAAAGCTCCATAGCGGTCCTCTGGAAGGACTTCAGCTCTGTATTACAGTCAGACTTTGTGTGTTTATGCACACAAATTACCTTGAAGTTACAACATCAAGTCAGCGTTCTCATGGAAAATGAGGAGACTGCAGCTGGTTGGTTAGATTTCCAAGAAGGGCTAAGAAAAAAAAAAACAATAAAAATGACTCCTTAGTAGCTTGTATAACACGAGTTAGCAATCGCACCGTGGGTCCAGGAGGCCAGTATGTACTTCATTATCCTCTAGCTTGCACCGGCTCACAAAGCTGCAGTTGGTCCACAGCGATCTGCTGGAAAAGCCTTGCTGCCCTAATGTGCTCCTTAAAAGCTCCAGCCTGCGAGTCATAAAAACAACTTGTCGTGAATTAAGGTGTTCTGCAGCGAGACATAACAAAATGGACCTTAAATCAAAAGTAGCTTTCTGCTGACGAGACGATACGAGGGAGCGAGGGGTGCAGAGCTGCTTTGAGCTGCAGCGGGGAAAAAAAAGATTCACCTTTTGTAAGTAGTTTTGTACGTGATGCCAAAGCATTAGTCATCTAATGAGGATAACACACACCTTGGCATATTAAGAATGCAAAATTCAACTTTTTTTCATTTGTTGGTTGTTTGACAATTAATTAGTTGGTTAAAATGTCCCCTGCCCGTAATTTGCAACACTTTCAGACAGTATTTGAAAGCAGCATCTGTTTTCTGCTTTAGTGACAGTTGGTACAGCGCAGATCAATTTGTGAGAAACTTGGAGATAATGAGGTGAATATTCAAATTGAGAAGGAAAAAACATGTTTTTTTTGGCTTCAGAACTCAACTTTCTGCAGTGATTAATGGTCACTTTTGCCCTTTATGGATCTTTGAAAAAAGCTCTTTAGTTTTTCTGCAGAAATGCGAAGGAAATCAGTCAAATAGAAAACCGTTGAATTTAATGTTGAAATACAGACTTCATCAGTGTGTGAGTGGAAAAAAACTGTCATTTTTTAAAATGAACAAGTCTCTCCTTTCCCTCCACAAAATAACTCAGCCTGTGGTAAATGGCATCCTTATGATTGACAGCATGCTCAGTAAGCCCACTGTCAGTATTTTCAGGATGCAACATCTTAGTTATGTTCTGACAGTGTGGTTTCGATAAATTTAGACATCAGCCCGTGAGACCTGCCAGTTTCAACCTCACACCTGACTCTCAGGTCGTGAAGAATCGTGTCAGCTATGTTTTACGTCAATTTGACTTTTTTTTAAAATAAATTCAGAGTTGTTGCAAACATTAGCTCACTAGGTCAACCTTTCTGAGTCACTCCTGCAGGCTTTTAATTGGACATAACAGGAAATCATTAGACTTTTTAACCGCTCTGGTTTTATTCTATCTATAAACATATATGTCTTTTTTTTTTTTAGTAATTAATAATTTAGGTTCATGCGGGTCAAAGGAATAGTTAGACAGTTTTGGGAATACACTTGTTTGATTTCTTGCTGAGGAAAACATTTTGTTGAACTTTCATGTCAGTGGGGTAAATATGAAGCTACAGCTAGCGGCCAATTAGCTTAGCTTAGCATTAAGAGTAGAATCGATGGAAACAGCCAGAGCCAGTTCTGTCCAAAGGTATAAATCAGCCTAAAAGCACCTCTAAACCTCATTATGCCTTGTTTGCGTAAAACCAACAGAAACTGTGAAGGGTAAAACTGTGTGGGGACTTATGGAAATCTCAAAAGATGCTTGAATTTTGAAGAAAAATCAGTACTGGAATAACTTAAATAGCACGTTTCTTTCTTTTTTTTTTTAACAATGTGCCTAATAAGTCCCTAACGTAACATTGTCTTATATTTTCACCAGGGTTTTGGCTCATGTGTGTGTGTTTTTTGTCATTACATAACACCCCACATTTATTTCCTCCTGTAGGTGTTTATTTATAACAATATTTTTCCCCCCTCGCAGCTGTAAAATAAAAATAAAAGACCAGGTAGCAAAGAGAGTTGAATCCACTGTCAGACTCTGTGGACCAGGAAACTATTTTTTCCATTCTTCCATACCTGCGAGTGCAACATTAGCACCCATAAAACCAAACAGCATCTCCCTCTCTGCGGAGCTGTGTTTTGCATACGCTTTACTTTTAATATTTAGTACAGTAGAAATGGGGCACGCAGTGTCATATCCAAATACATCTGCTCGCATCCCGCCAGGGACGGTGGGAGTCTAAACATAGGAGCTGCGGATCATGTTGCACCGCTCTCCTTCCTGCGAGCTTGTGTTTTGTTATGTGGACATGTTTTTTTTGTGGTTATTATAAAACATTTAAAGGCAGCTGAATGCTTAAAAAGGGGTTCGGAGAGAGTTGAGCTGAATCACTCATGAACATGTCAGAGTGTAGGTTGTAGTGCATTTCGTATCAAGGAGAGCCGGATATAACTTACATTTCAGATACTTCAGGGGCTGCGGACTCGTTTCCGGCAGCTGTGTTACATGAGGAAAAGCGAGTGAGAAACCTGAAAGAGAGAAACGGTTGTTCCTTAAAAACTTCCCTGAGAAGAAAGAGAGGAAAGAAGAAAGGGACAGAGTTGGAGGAAATAAAGATGGTGGCGTTAGCGAGGTGCTAGAAGAAGCAGTAATAGTCTCCTTTCTTCTCACTTAGACTGTTTCCTCCTACGTTCTCCTCCCATCACTTCTGATTTTCATTCCCAAGATGCTCAGGCATGAATACAAAGCAGGCAGCGCAGGCTCTGACGATTTTGGGCAGATTAGCCTCCTTCTGCTCCTGACTGGATCCAAATATCTCTCATCTCATTCTGGTCTTGGTCTCAACAGACTCTTCCACCATCTCCTTCTTTGCCCTTCCTCTCCGTTTGACACTCTGTGCTCAGACTAAAGGTTGATTTATCGAACTCTAACGAGAGATTCGGTGTCACTTTGTGAATTGAAGCATCAAGTGTGTCTCTGCTTGCCTCGGAGGCTCGCCTGCAATTTAAGATTTTCATCTTCGCTCGCTCCGTCCCAGCCAACATTGAAACCTCCATCACGTTTACCGTCAGCTGTGTACAAGCTTCGCTCTCTTAAATCATTCATTCATATTTAGTGTGTCCATATTCTTGTGTGTGTATTCCATATGGCAGCTCTTTATGCCACTGGAAGGCTCTGCAGAGAGAACAGCTCTGCTCTGCTGCAACCTCATGGATCCCTTTTCATTTCCTCCCTCATTTTCCCCACTAGCAGCTGCCCCCCCCCCCAAACCTCACTGACACGGAAACCAATTCCCAAGTTATCGCCCACTAATATACATGTAATGAATTGTAACTGGCTGGGAAGCAGATACAGACCTGCATTATCCGTTAGTCCGGCCGAGATTAAAAGATGGATTTTTTTTAATTATTTTTTTTAATTCAGAAACAGACACTGCTGCCATCTTAAACATCGCATTTGAAAAGAAAAAAAAATCCAGGGATGAGCCTGAACTCACTGCCACAAACTATCAGAGCAGTGAGCGGTGAAAAGGTCAGCGCTGTTTTCACCTGAGACGGACCTGCATCCTCCGCTTCATCCGACGCTGCCTGGTGTTTTCATGTCTCTGGATCGATTAACTGGGTTTGCATCCATCTCCTCAGTCCGAGGCATTCATATGAAAGCAATGGCTGGAACATTGGCAGCTTTGAAACACAGCCAGAGTGCAAGAGAAATACACAACAGGCAGAGAAAGTGTTGGGAAGGCTCTGCTTTTCTGATTGTAGCGAGCAGGAGGTAAGACAGAGGAAGAGGAAGGAAAAATGACTGTTTGCTTTAATGTTGTAGTTATTTTTTTTTTTCCGCTGGAGCTGGTGAGTCACTCAGTGGTCATAATTTTAGAAGCAAGAGTTGCCTTCTAATGTTTGACCTTGTTCAATAACTGCAGGTCTGCTGAGGACGGCGCACAGAGGTATTCACATCATATCCTGAGCTCAGCCTGCAGGTTATAACGAGGCTGTTGGAAGGTTGTCACACAGCGAACGTCTTCCTTCATTTGCTTTCTGTTTCTGCTTTATTTTGAACATTTTTTTTTTTTTTTTTTTTTCTGGAGATGCATTAGATAGTGAATGATGAAAATGTCCCCATGACCTGCCTTTAAAAAGAGATCACTAGCATTATGCTTCGGTGCACAAACACCAGGTACGGTTGCATGGCTCATACACACACACACACACACACACCTCAAAGTTGTTTTTTCTCAGCCAGGTCTTAAATCACACTATCTGCCAGTCCTTTTTTGCGCCTTCCCTGGAGACACACCAGTGAACCAATAATAGCAAACAGGAGGAGGTGCCTTGGATTTCTTTTTTCGTTTTTTTTTGTTTTTTTTGTTTGGTGATGCAGCCAAATGGATAACAACACAGAGGAGTCGGTCCCCTAAAAAAAAAAATTCAACATCGTTATCACATTTAAAAATCTGGAACTGTCTGGCAGATTTGTTTGATAAATAGCTGTTACAAGTTGTCAGATTGTTGAGCAAGGCAGTTCTGCACAACAACCTTGCAGTGAACCTTCATGGAGGCTGTAACGTTTAATTTTTATTGAAACTATTTCAGAGAGCTGTTGATTCAACTTTATGGACATTGTGGAGGCTGTAATTTGTTGATGATCTGCATCTGTTTTGCTCTATACGGAGAGATGTTTGAAGTATTTAGTCTTCTCTTACTGACATAAATGTGGTGGACAGAATATTAGTAACACCTCTTAGTATAACAAGGTATAATTCGACAGCACTGGAAAACTAACCAGCAAAATGAACATCAAATCAATCAACACCTCTTTGAAACAGTTTCAACATTAACTGAACATTATAACCTCCATGAGGGTTGAATTTATTGAACGACTCTTGCAGACTGCGTCGGTTTTAGATGCATGTGCTAATAGTGCGTGCTGCCCGGTTTCATGCCTGAAAAATCATAATCAATCATACATATGTAATTATTTGGAAATCAGTGCATGCGTGCACGGAGCTGACAGAGACGATTAGAAAAAGCCCTCCGCTCGCCAATCCCAGCGTTCCTCCCACAGTTACTAGGAAACAAGAGGCTCACAGCCGGTTGTTGAGGCTGTGGAGGTGCAGCAAGGAGGCAGATCGGCAGCAAGGGGAGTAACATGATTATCAGATGTGCGGCTCTGAGGTTAAACACTGTATAAATTTCAGATGCTGTATGCCATCAAAAAAAAATCACTGTCCTCCAGTTTATTGTCGCCACCACGCTGACACGCTGCACCCTCTGTTTTCGATTCGAGCTCTCCACATTGACAGTGAATGCAAACCCGTGCACAAACACATACGCTCACATGTGATCTCTTTTACTCCCCCCCCACCCCATTCTGCAGTCATGTTGTGTGTTTTCTCGTGCGTTTGCTCATGTTTGTCCCCTTAAAAAAACACACACCTTTTACAGTCTGTGACACCGTGGATTCATGCCATCTAGTGTGATAAATGTGTCCACGTCCCTAATGACCCCACTTACCAGTTCTTCTCCGCTGATAAACAACGGATTAACCCCATTCTGTATGCAAACTGTAACACCGAGCCATACATCAGGCTGCTGATCCCCCGGCAGGTGTTAAGAAACAAAGTGCAGCAATGCTAGCCTTATAATCTCAGTGTCTGTTGTGGCACGCCCATGTGGATGTGGATGTAAATCTGTATGATGCACGTGTTTGTATTGCGTTTGCCTCTCTGTGGTTTGTTTGTGTAGGTAGTTCCAGTGCACGCGATGTTAGCGTCTCTCCAGCAGCTTCTTTTTTTTTTCCCCCTCTGCAGAGAGGTGGGTGTGGCAGAGCGGCTTCCTCAGCTGGCTCCTCTTGGGTTTGGCAGATGTATTTTTTGCTTGGGGGTGGGGGTGGGGTGGGGGGCTGGCTATTTGTCCAGCGCCGCAGCCATCTCTTCTTTCTCGTGTTTCCTCTTGGCACGTCAGGGTGCCAAAGGCCATCACAGTAAATATCAGCTCCACCGTCTAGATGGCAGTAGGACTGTTGCCCCCCCCCCCGACGGCTGCAGAGCTGCAGTCACAAGCTTCAGGGGTTTGGCAGAGGGGCTTAACATGGCCCGGCCCACCCCCCTCCCACCGCCAAACAGATGCTCTGAAGATGAAGGAGCGTACACAGATTGGTCGCTGCATGTTATTTAGACCTCAGTGTTATATCTTCATTGAGTTCAAATGTGCCAGCAGTGCAGGGGCAGATTACGAGACAATGGGCCCCTGGACAAGTTACAGCCCCCCCACCCTTCCTATCCTGCCTATGAGAGCAGGCGGTGTCATTTGTGGTCATTTTTCATCCTTTTTGGGGATAACTGGTGTCTCTTCGTGTGTATTTTGCATCGCTGTGATTGTTTTTATAGCTGGAATGATACAGGCTTTTTGAGGCAGATACAAACATTGATATCTGAGAAATATCAGTGTTTGCAATTATCTGCAGTAATAATGCAGAGATTGGCTGATATATAGACCAGATTGTTAGCTGCTTTGCATTTCTATGTAAGTTTCTTGCACCTTTTATTCAAGTCTTTTCGCGTTGCTTTGTGGTTGCTTTTGGTCTACTTGTGCTCGTTATGTGTCTCTTTGTTAAACTGCATGTCTGAACAGCATTTCACACGTCCCTCTGACTTTGTCTGGTGGTAATCCATCCATGCACGAATGTCATTGTTTAATGGGGTCGGCGTTGCGCGGATGATGTCACAGACACAGCGCAGGGTTTATGGTGATTATTACAGGTATTTATTATCAATTTATTTTTTATTAGATGGCCCATATCTGATGCCTGCTCAGGTTATAAAGGGCATTCCTGGACATCTGCTCCCTTCAGTAACATCAATCCCTGATTTATTCAGCTCTCACAAGTTCCTCTAAACAAAGCTTCACATATCCATTGAGTTTTTAATGTACCGTGTGCTCTATGGGGTTTTGTATTTTCACTAGTTTCATTAAGACATTCTGTTCCTCAGCTGTGGAAAATGCCAGGAAAAGGTTGCAGAAGCCACTGTGGACTTCTCCTTATTGCTTTGTGTCTTGCTTTGTGTTGTCTTTGAAATTGCACAAGCGCTTACTTTGTTTCTTTCCCACCTCCTGCGATGTGTCAAGTGCAACTTGAGAACAGTGAAACCTAATTTCAAGTGGAGGAAATCAACCATGAATGCAGTTTGAAGCTTTAACAGGAGAAAATAAGTACTCATACATTCATGTTGACATCAGCACATAAAGAGCGCGTGTGTTCATATTAAACCAAACAGCAACAACGCCTTTCCGACATCTGCAGACATCGTCAAGTAAACACATCTGCCATTGCAATGTAATAAATTAGAGTGAATAGAGCCCACAGCAGACATTAGATGTGATGTGGTTAAATGCCGACTCCTGAGTCCAAAAAAACAAATTGACTAATATGTTTTATCTCACTGGGTTTTATATCGACTGTCCTAATGTTCGTCACAGCCAAACGCTGTAGACAGCCGATGTCAAGTATGGCGATGAAATGTCGCGCAAACACAAAGTCGTCGTGCCTTTGTAGTTTTGCATCTTTGCATCATCGAGCATGTGACAGCCGACAGTCGTAGAGAGAGAGAGAGAGAGAGAGAGAGAGAGAGAGAGAGAGAGAGAGAGAGAGAGAGAGATGGAGGCGAGTATCTTTATTTGAAGTTGATCCTTCCTGCATTAGCAGTCTGTGTGTAAGCAGGTTAACCACAAACAGTTGTTGCACAGCATGCAAATGGGCTTCTGTAGGAGAGAGGTCGCACCCTGTGCAAGCAAACAATGAGCTTTTTCTGTGGGTTTCTTATGGAGCTGTAAATTCAATCAAAAAAGAAACCGGCTGCTAACTAGTTTGATATGATCATCTAATCATTTAATTCATTTTGAAGCAAAACATTTGCTGGTTCAACCTTCTGAAATGTCAGGATTTGCTGCTTTTTGCTTTGAGTCTTTGGGTTTTAATCAGCATTTTTTACATTTTGTAGATTTAATTTTTCCACAAATTGTGATAATCATCTGTTAACCAGTTAATTAACCTATTAATCAATTAATTGATCGTGGAAATAATCATGACGAGTTGCAGCCGTCTTATTTTCCATGTTTTTTAATATCACTCCAGTGAGTGACTGTCTGCACAGACACAGACAAGGAAAAATGTTATTTGGTTAAATTAGGGCAGCAAGTCGAGCTACAATAATTAGTGAATTAATTGCATAGTCAGCTGACAGAAAATTAATTATCAGCTCCTCTGATAATGAATTACTGCAAAGTAATAATTTCCATTATCAGTTAAATATAAGTGTAAATATATTTGTTGATTTTCTTCAGCAGTCTTCTCACAGTCAGGTTTATATTTTTGTGGTTTTGCGCTGTTGGTTGGATCAAACAAGACGTCTGAAGTGATTTGTTTTGTATCAGTTAGTCAATTGACAAAATTTTATGATAATTTAAGTCATTTTTCAGTTATACATTTGATGGTTTCAGCTCATTATGTGTAATAATCGCTCTTCTTAGTCTTTCATTCTATCAGATTGAATATCTCTTGACTTTTTGACTGTTGTTTTTTACAATTCAAGACATTTGATAACATCAGCCTTTAGCTCACAATGGGCCTTTTTCCTTTTTACAGTGTTATAGAGACTAAACAATTATTTAGGAAAAAAACTGACAGATTGTGGAATAGTGGAAATAATCATAAGTAACAGCCATAGCTATTATCCACCTAAAATCTTTTGATTATCTTATAAATTATTAATTTAGTCTTCAAAATGCCCATTTCTATTTCTCAAAGGTGCATGTTTGGACTATTTTTTTCGGCAAACTGCCCAAAACACCCAAAAAATATTCAATTTACAATGATTACATCTGGAAAAGTTTTAATCCTCACACTGCAGAAGTCAGTTGTGGGGCTTTTTTTGCTTGTTTAGTGACTTAAAACGAAAATTTTTGTGCTGATCTGCACAAAGATGTTTCAGCTCCATACTTTTCCTCCATATTTGTGCAGATTTTTATCTGAGAATTTTTCTGATATATTTTATCGTGTGTGCCCCCGAGTGTGTGTGTGTGTGTGTGTGTGTGTGAGAGAGAGTGTGTGTGTGAGAGTGTCTCTCCTTCTCTTGCTGATAATGACAGCCGGCTGTGTTTGAATGATTCATAGCTGAATACTAATGAGACACGCTGCAGATGTCTTGAAGGAGCCAAGCTGTGCCCTTTAGGTGTCAACCAGCCCCCCGGGGGTGTTGGTCACCTGCACATCTCACTCTCACAGCGACAGAACAGAAACTTTGTGGATTAATCACAACCGATGCAGCAAGTTGTTTATATCCTATTTGTTCTCGATTTAATGTAACCTTTCTAACTTTGAGTGTTGTTATGGAAATTCATGACACTTGCACAATGCAAAGATGATTGAAGGCAAAATGAAGCCCAGATTGAAATAGATTAATCATTTCTGCAGATGCGATACAATAGATGAGTTGTTTGAGAAGAGAGTACAACGAGATCTACCAGAAGAAGGTCACGGAGAGAAAGAACATTAGCATTGTGTGTCGGAAGGAGGCGAGGGAGCTGTCTAATAACAATAGGGAGCAGCGTTGGCCTTCAAGATGTGCTTCATCTCTCTCTTCCTCTCCTCGTCTCCTCCTGCACTCCCTCTCTTTTGTCTTTTCTTGTTTCGTCTTCACGGTCGAATGTACCTGATGCTGCCTGAGCATAGCATGAGTCGCTATTGATTTCCCTTCCCTCTGCTCTGTTGGTGGGTGTATGATGCTGAAGTTCAGGGGCACACAAGACTCTGTTGTGGCCCTTTGTTCCTTCTTCATGTCTTCACCCTGGTTTCAGCCTATTCATAAATCACAAAAAATGCCCCTGTCTCAGTTTGCCGCCCACCTGACGCCCTCTGAATGCCGGCCTTGGTGTCACAGTCTGGAGCCCACAGGCCCTGCATGACTTTCCACCGGAGCAGCAGGATGCGCTGTAATCTCCGCAGACTCTTTAAACAGTGAAGAAATGTCCCCCAGTGGTTGATTTCAGAGAGTAAACCATGTATAACAAACAGTTTGAAAACATGGAAATTCAGCAGTGGACTAATGGAGTTAAAATTGCTGTCAATATCGTTATTTAAACTAAGATTAGAGCCAAAAGTACCAATAATGTGTTTTCTACATTGCTGCTTTAAGCCAGGACAAGTAATCACTGCAGGATGGAGACTGTAGGTAGTTTTGGCATTCAGCATATGCAGGCAGGCATCATACTGTTTACTGTTTATATGGGCATGTATATAATTAAAGGGGAATTAATAAGGTTCAGTGATGGGAAGGAATTAAGTGATGCTTCATGTTTGTGTTTTACATCACATATGTCGTCTTAACTCTGGATAATTCCTATTTTTTTCTAGCCTTTCTATTCTAAAATTTTTTTCACTCACTGGCTAAAATATATAACAAAAACAGTAAGCTGCATCAGCTAATATTGATTTATAATCCTCCTGTTCTATCTTCATATTGGTCTCGCTCAATAATGTCTAGATTAATACTCTAAAAACCAATACTGTCTTGTCTAGTTGAAAAAAAAAAAACAGATTTCTCATAGCAAGCCCTCTCTTTGCACGGCACTGTGTAACACAGCTGACAGGCCAGATCATCAACAAACTGATGTTTTCACTGATGTTTGTGCTTTAAATGCTGAATTTACATGAAGGCATGAATGATTAAGGATTTACTGCAGCAGTTCCATAAAGTTCATCAGGTTTCTCTTCACTCGACGTCTCAGAACGACGTGTGGTTTTAACGGGACGTCTGCGAAGTCAGCTGAGAAAGAATGACGTGACCACAAACATCAGACGGCGACTTACAGAAGGTGGATTCTGTCATTTTTTTTTACCCAGGATGCATTCACATACACGCTGCTAAAACACTGCGGCCAGACCACCTCTGTGTGTGGTCCGCCAATCAGATCTTAATGTGCACTGAAGAGGCATCGTGTGCAATCACACCTGCACTTGGAGCTGCCCACTTGAGATCAGATCACCCAGCAGGCATGTGAATACCAGGTGTCCACCAGACTCACGAAAACGGACATCGCTGCCACCGGCTCTCACGGCTCCTGTTGTAAATCAGCCTGAGAGCAATTAAGAGATATCAGGCGATGACACCTGTATCTTCTCTCCACACTGAGCGTGTATTAGTTCAAGGGTCGGCTTTTTATCTCCCGTCTCTTTGTCCCGTATGGTAACATATTCCTGGCTCTTGTGTGTCAAATCTCCCACTCGGGATGGAGCTGCCTGGGCTTAGCGTCGCACCTGCGCCTCATTCACAAAGAATCACGTCTGTTTTTTTTTTTTCGCTGTCATTATCATAATCATCATATTACCCTTCCTTCTCTGACACATAATCACGTTAATTGGACTGAAGCTAAAAAAGAGGCAATTTTGTGAAAGACAGGAGATGAGAGAGGCTTTAGGCGGAATTGGGCTAAAAATCCTCTGTTTCCTCTCAAATATGCGAATAGCTTTAGGGGTTACGTCTGTGTGTCAGTGTGTTTGCACATTATCTTTTGGATTACGAGGGGTAATTGTCTGTCTCTCTGTAGATTTGACAGCATCCTTTTTCTGAAGCTATTTTGCGCATATTTGCTATAATATCAGAAGAGCCGTGGCTGTTTTCGGCAGGTTACTCGTTTGTCTCTCACTTAGCACCTGTCACCGACTTCTAGAAATGTAATTCACCAACTTTTGTTCACTTTAATTCGCTCGTGTCTCATGACAGAAACACACATCATGTAAATCTGGCACACCTTTTTCAAACGCATGCAGATATCAACTTCTTGCATTCACCCAAACACTGTAAGAAATGTGGGTTTGTGGTTATTTTACAGCAACTCTCTGCATTTTCCATCTGCTGGCTCGCCTGTTATTAGAACAAACAAGAGTCTGCTATAATTATATTGAAGACGTATCGAGCAGGACCTTGTGTTTCTGTGCAGTTCATGACTGAAGGATATAATTAAATCGTTTCTTTTCAATATTTTCTCCTTATGTTTCAGATTGAATTTCAGAGAAAATAACTCACATGTAGTTTAAAAGACCCACTCGTAGAGTATGATATTGTATTACAGAGTGTCTGATTTCAAACCCTGTGACTTTGCCCATGAAAACAAAAAGCTAACCTTGATTTCTCAAGAACGTTGCCACTCACCAGAGAAAAGATGCGGATATAGATTTTTACAGTCTACAGTTCTGGCATTTTTCAGAATGTAAATCCCATCTTCTTGTCAGTTTTGTTTTGTCAGTAAAGTGCCCATCATCTGGTTTGTCCTGCTTTCTCTCCAAGGACTCGGCTTTACATAAGCAGACGTGTTCTGCCAGTCGCTCTCTTCATCAGTCTTCAGGCCTTTTGTTATGAGAACATCAGATTAGAAAAGCTGCTAATTTTTAACAAAAAATGTGTGTGTATTTGTGTGTATAGTCAGTATATGTGGGTGCATGCTTGATTGTGTGTTGTGTGAATAGGCCAAAAAAATAATTCCAACCACTTACAGTGCAGTAGGTGTTCTTATATTTTGACTGCACATTGTTTCCATTTATCTCATTGTGTTTCCCAAGTGTGTGTCATTGCACATTACGTCATCTCCATAGGATGTGACGTTCACATTTGTGTGATTTCCTGTGTACAACAGCTGTTCCCTCGCTGCTGGGATATAAAATCTGTGCAAGAAAGAGATTGTTAAACTGAGCGTCTTCCCGATGTCGCGCATGCACAAACTGTGGTCAATGGCGGTGCACATCTTCGGAGGGTGGAGCAACTCTGAGTGAGCAATTCTGGGTAGCACCTTGTGCCGCCAGCGCTGTCTCTGCAATCATGCTCCCATTGAGGGCAGCCTTTCATCTCGGGCCTTTCACAAAAAAAAAAAAACCTTTTTAGATGGAGAAAGAGAAGATGGAAAGAGGGAGATCAAGGCAGAAAGAGAGTTCAGACAAAAGGAGAAGGGGTAGTGCTTCTGCAGCCCCGAGCGCTCGTTTCCAATCCCGACTATGAATAAGCATGCAGCTGATGAAGAGTGCAGATCCTGAAAGAATGTATAGTAGCATGTGTGTGTGTGAGTGTGTGTGAGTGTGTGTGAGAAGAAGAAAACAGTAGCAAGGCGTGCAGTTAGTGGAGCTCTACTGTTATGTGTGTGTTCACTGTGTAATATGTAAGCCACCCTATTTAGGCCTCTGCTAGATTTGAACTCCAGTGTGTGGTATAAATATAACCACTGAGCCGTGAAGTTACCGGGGGAGAACAGTGTTGTACAGTTTTTAATACGGCAGCGTACAGTTCAGTAAAGTACAGTACTGCGATGCATCACTGAGATGACTGTGGAGGTTTTGCAGTGCTGAGCTGTGTGAAGCTGTGCAGGTATAGCGGATGGATAGGGGGTGTTTGCTGGCAGTGCAGGGGGAGGGAATGCTCGGGGAGGACTACCAGGTGTTCATAGCGGACGGGCGTGCAGTCAGCCAGGTGTTGGTGTTGGGACACAGGGATCCTGCTGCAGGAGGTAAGCAGGGATCGAAAATTCAACCCCAGTCTCTTCTGTTGAAGAGCTTTCCCTTTTTTTTTTTTTTTTTTTTTTTAAACCCATTTCACCGTTACAGCGAACCGTCTGCGCCAAGCTTCACACTGCCTCCAGGTCTGAACTTTAGGCCACTCCTGGAATGGAAATGTGGAGCTCAGGAAAAAAAAAAACTGGGTGCTTTGATTTTTTTTCTTTTTTACTTTGAGCCAAAAACTTTTACCTTTTTTTTTTTTGTTGTTTGCCATCATCAGGTTTGTTGGTTTTTGCTTCGTGCAGCATTTATCTAAAACAAACAACTGGCAAGCTTTTGTTGCCTCTCATAAATCATTTAGGCCTACTTTGTCTGCCAAGTTGAGCCTGAGAGAACATTTCACCCAGCAATGTGAAACTGTTTTTTTGCTTTTTGGATCCTCCGCATTCGTAACACTCTCTCAGTGTCTCTCGTTACTTTGCGTGTGTGTGTGTGTGTGTGTAAATTTGCTGTTGTCTTTTACGCTCTAGCAGCTTTTTCGTGTGTTTCTGCTACCAAGCTCATTTGATGTCCATGAGAATAGTCTGAGGCTCTGGCAAGGGCAGAATGATGGAGATGCTGCAAAAATGTGAAGTGATTGATCATCGGCGACAAAATGAGAAAGAGATGTGCGACTTACCGTTTTCCTCCTCTCTCTTTTAAAACTCCCAGCCTGCCTCCTTTCCTTTCAAAGGGAGGGAGGTAAAGAGAGAGGCTAATTAGCTTGCCCAATCCCATTCAAAATGTTCAAAAGACTTTGAAGTGAATGAAAAAGAAAAAAACCTCTGGCTTAAATAAAGAGTCAGATATCTGACAGAAAAAAAAACGAGCGATTGAAAGGCAACAGTTGTATCTTCTTCCACTATCATTGTAATAAATGTTAAAAATCTGTCATAAGTAGGCAGGAAGGAAGACAAAATGTCAGGCATGAATGTCATTTCCTCTCTGCATCCAGTCTCTTTATGACCAACAGGAGCAGCACTGATGTATGACCTGTATGATCAGAATATATATGTGTGCATTAAGCTCACCTGCAGTGCATTCACATGGCAAAAAAAAAAACATCTGCTGGAGCTTTTCACCCCACACATGGAAACATGATGGTAATGACTTCCGGCTCTGCGGCAACACAATCAAACGCTGTTAATTAGTTCTGGCACTACAGCACTTTCAATCAGGAGAAATTCTCTGCAGCTCTGAGTTGTGTTGAGAAAGTCCTGGGTGTGTGTACATATTTGGTGTGTGTGTGTGTGTGTGTGTGTGTGTGTGTGTGTGTGTGTGTGTGTGTGTGTGTGTGTGTGTGTGTGTG
>JAQMCX010000021.1:6255279-6270137 GCA_029814765.1 Acanthurus leucopareius | reverse complement strand
GTGTGTGTGTGTGTTGGTGTGTGTGTGTGTGTGTGTGTGTGTGTGTGTGTGTGTGTGTGTGTGTTCATGTGTGTGACAGCCCTGATTATTTTGTCAGATAGTGATCATGACAATTAGTGATCATGTTTGTCAGCCTTGATGGTTTTGGTGGGAATGACGTCCTGCACTTTTAGCCAAGCTTATATCAATAATCTCTGATATTTTAAATAAAATGATTATTTTCTCTGTGATTTATGTAGCTGAGAATGTTGATGTGAGAGGATCCTTTCAGATAGGAAACGAGTTTCTCACATTAGCCTGAGTAACCTACCTGCCACCTAGATAACAGCACCCTCTTGGTGATGTAAAAAAAGCTTAATTTTCATGGCAGAACAATGTGAAGGTGACAAATGTGGCTGTGGCCTGTTTTCAGTTCAGCCAGTGTTTATTATGAAAAAAGATTTGAGGGGAATTAAGACAACAAATGCCTCAATTTCCTGTCTGTCATCGTCTTGGTGACAGACTGAAAAATGCTCCTTTGTTCGGGGAAACAAAGTGAGGCAGGGCAAAGCAAAATGAAGAGAGAGAGAGAGGAGGGAGATGGGGAGACGGCAGGAGGGATGGCAGGAGTGTGCATGATTGAGATAAGCGACAGATAGATGTGGACCCAGGCGTCAGTCCTCTCCCACACACTGGGATCCCAGAGATACCTCCCACTGAAACGCCGAAGCACACCGCAGTTGCACTGTCATGCAAGGACATATGAAGGACAGAGAGGGAGAGAGGGAGAGAGAGAGAGAGAGAGAGAGGGAGGAAGGATGGCTGTAGCTCATCGACAGAGAGCAGTCAAACCGAGCGAGAGAGAGAGAAAAAAAATAGCCAGACCTTTTCCTGCACTGAATGATGGTACTGTAGTTCATGTCCTTCATCATAAAAACCGATTATTGCTGATTTTAAAGGACACACTGAATAGAAAGACGGTCTGCTTTTTAAAAAAAAGGCGAACAAATACACTCAGCTCTTGCTTTTAGATAAATTCCACTGTAAATAGTGATGGATACTGTGGTTGGTGATGGCTCATAAATACAGTTTGTGTGCCACACTGAACGTACAAACAACAACAACAGAAACTAACAGCATATATAGATATTATTAGAATAACGGAGGACCTGCCACACCTTGAATTTATATTCTCAAACAAATGCTTTACTGCAGGTGTAATGATGTTGTGCCTTTCTCACAGATAAGAAGCTTTTAGTTCCTTAAGTGTCAAAAATGCGGGAATCCATATAAACATGTAACGTATAAATGTATAAACATCTGTTTGATGTTTAGATCCGCTCACGCCTTTATATTCAGCTGAAACATACGATATTTCTAATTGGCAATTTCCATGATAATGCTTCTCCTCGCAGCTGTATTTTGTCCTTTGAGTCCATACGCTTTAATGTTGAAGCCTGTTTTCTGTTTGTTTGTCCCCCACCTGCATGTGTTTTCCAGCTTTGCTTTTCTGAATTAAATTGACTTTGTCCATCATTATATTTCCATCATAGTGAGAGTTTTCAGGTTTGGAGTAACGAGGCTATCAAAGGTTCAAATAAACGAGGTTCTGTGAACCAAAAACTCCTAAATAACTCCTAAATAACTCCCACTAACTCATTGGGTGGTGTCTTTTTGCCTGCCCCACACATCCACACACTGACTGCCCGTTCACAGCTCAAGGGAATGGGGGTGGGCAGCCCCAACACTGTTGGAAAAAAGAGTCATGGGCTGTGTTGTGGCTAGCTGCTCAGAGGGTCTGAAATGTTGCAAAATCTAGCGAGAAAGTTACCAAGCTGACAACATTGTGAGTATGATCATGTTTTGATTCAGACTTTGCATGGAGAGGAGAGGACGACGGGTTTTTGAGAGAGAGAGAGACAGACAGACTGAGAAAGGGGTTTAGCGAATCGATGCTGTATGAACAGCTCGACAGAAAAAAAACCTTTAACAGTTTGGTCCGGGTTGAAATATCTCAAGTTTTAAAGGGACTACTGTGAAATTTGGTACAGAGATTTATCGTCTCCTGATGGCAAATTCTGAATGACTTTGGTGAGCCAGTTGAAAGAATCGAATGCTGAATTAAACATCATCTTTAGCTCGTTAACTTGATACATTATGTGTTGAAACAGAATATTTATGAAGGATGCAGTAAAGGAACCTTTTGAGCAGTGAAGACAGAAAGAAAAGATGGTGATATGGACAAAATCTATCACAAGTACATTAACCGACTGATAATACAACAATATTGTAAGAATAACTAGTGGTGGGTTCATGAAATTTTAACACAAAGATTTTTGATAAATAATTAACAATATTGTGGATGTAATCAAAGCACGAAGCTTCAAAAGTCTGATGATGTAAGAAAATGACAACACTTAACAGTAATGTTGCTTTTAAAAGCAGAAAGACGACACCTTCGCCACATCACGATACACTGTTATCCAAATCAAAGACTTCATAATATCAGTATAATATAATATTGATATGTTGCTCAGCTTTGCCTCCATGTCTCCACCCACCCTGCTCCTCCATTGCTTCTTCTCACTTTCCTATGGTTAGCGTGTCAGTGCAGGAGATCGTCTCTGATTGGCAGAGGTTGTCATTTTCGGAATCATATTTGACTTCGTTCTGAAGGGTTCACTGGTTTTTACCCAGCACACACCAGTAAGCAAGTTAGTTTTATCTCACCAGCCTGTATTTTCACCTGCAGAGCTTCAGGCTTAACATGCAGGCTGCGCCGTGCCCTTGGCTTTCGCTCTCTCCCTGAACTTCGTCTTGGAGGCGAGCAGCTCTGATTGGTGAGGATGGGTCCCATGGGTGAAGGACCGAGATATCCCCATCACCCCACCCACGTCCTTCTCACTGAGTGAATCTGGGTCAGGCCTTGCGTGACGGACAGCCTGCCATTATCACTACTCAGTCACACAAAAAGGAAAAAAAAAAAAAAAGCCAAGAGCTTGAGAGTGCCGGGGGGTGGTGGTGGAGAGGAGGGGTCCACCGAGAGGAAGAGGACAGAGTGTTTTCCTCCGCTTTTCCCTTTTGGCAGGGCAAAACAGGATTGGATGTTACCCCAGTGGGTGTCTGGCCCTTCCTGCTTTTGACACATTCACACTCACACATCCCTGAAAGAGGAGGAGTAGATGCAGACTAGCACATAAATAAGGAGATCACAGCTAGGAGCCAGGGGAGTCAGTAAGGCGATAAGTGTATGATGTCTTGGTTTTCTTTCATTTTTCGACTGTTGGAACTGGGTCTTCTTAGGATTTAGGAAGTGCAGGCTCTCATTTGTCCCATTCTCACTTTAATAGCCTTGACTTGTAGTGTATCTACGGTTCACTACATGGGCTGTCACCATCATGATGCTGAGATGACAAGGGCAGGCGCCCCCCTCACTATTTCCAGACTGTCAGCTGATGACAGGGGTCGGACTCAGACCCGGCCTCTCTTCTTTGTTTCCCTCGGTTCTGTTCACATCCTCATCCTTTTTTGCAGCTTCTCCAATCTGTCACTTTCACATTTACAAAATTTTTCTTTTGATTCCTTCCGCATCTCTTTCCAACCCTGTTAAATGTCTCATCCTTTACCCCTCCCTCTGTCCCCCCCTCCGCTCAGTCATTATTAACACTCGGCACACTCTGCATGCTCTCTAATTTGTTCTGCAAGTGACACTGATGTGCAGTCAGGTAGAAGAGACAAACAAAGCAAATGTCAAGCCTTTCCTGTGACCCGGAGAACTGGGAAGTGATTATACCGGCTTTTAGTGTTCCAGGTGAGAACACAAACTTTTGCGCACACACTGATACCGTTGTGCACATCCATTTTCCTGAGGATGCCTCGATCGTATGCATGAACCGCCTCCATCCATAGCTTCTCTGCAGAAACCTGGGAATCCGACCTCCTGCTTGTTATTCAGTCAGGTGAACGAGCCTCCCGGGGTTCTGCCGAATCTCAGGGTGATCGTGGAGTTTATGGAGACAGATGAAGAATCTCAGCACCAGAGAGAAGGATTAACCAGGATAGATGATAACGGCTGCTCAGAGTCCATTAAATCTTCCTTACTGAAGGTGTAGATGCCCAGAAGAGGACGAACCTAGAAAGATGATAGGGATTTGCTCAGGTTATAATGACATTATAGCACTAACATGTGAAAACAGGACATTCCTGTAACCTTGCTCTGGTTTTAGAAGGATTCGGTGTCAGAGTTTTAAAACTTTCCTCTGGCTTTACTTTGGCTTGTTGAACACAGTGAATGTAGCCTTTATGAGTGTGAATGATTACCTTGATCTCAGGGCTAATGGTCACCTCAGACAGTAAATGATAGGTTCACCTGTGCAGTGGTGTGTTCTAACTTTTTCGGCTTATGCTGTGGTGGCATGAAGGATTTTTGCAGTATGTCTATTGCTGAAGCCTAGTGGCCTAGTATAAATGTGTGGGAGCATACACACACAAACTCACACGGTGGGTGGCAGATGGGGTAGCCAATCAGACTACAAGGCTGGCACATGCCACCTCTGGTCACCACCTAGACACACCCTTGAATCTGTGTACCTGCTCTGATCTGCAGGGCTTTACCGAGCTCCTCATGTGAAAAGACAGGCAGACACGTAGTTCACGAGTAAAGTCAAGGTGCTATATGCATTGAAGTATCTTCCATTTATCTCCGTCGCTACAATGGCTGCATATTTAAACCATATCCTGTAATAACAAGTCCATTTATTGCCACATTAACAGTCCTAGTCTTCGATGCCAACCACAGACTGTTACTGCTGATAGCTGAAGTTAGCTGTGTTGGTATAATCATGACTTTATTACCACCTTATATTAAAACTACAGGTAAATAACAATTAAATATTTCAGGGAACTCACAAACCTGCAAGGTTCAGTCTCTCATTCACTCTTCAGGACGGTTCAGCTTTGGCAGCACGCAGGCGCCTGCTTGATGCTCCACCTGTTGGATCGCTCACACCTTCCAACCATCCTGCTTTCCTCCTAAAAATGAGTAACGAGGTGCATCCACTGCTGCAAGTCTGGAAAGGCCTTAAAGCTGAAAGCAGGGTTTTTAGGTAAAGGCTGGGAGTTCCTCTTGAATCTGTGAGGCTTAAGTAGAAAATCCACACACCTCACTAGACGGAGGCCGGGATTACTCGTTCAGCACCACCGTGTTAACAGAGGAGTTTGCTTTTTAGGGTTAACAAGCTGAAGGCTTCAGTTGTGTGTCTGTAAAAAAAATGACTTTGTTTACTTTGTGGAAACATACAGATCAAAATCATGATCAATTTACATGCCGACTTTATTTGTAGCTGAGACGATAGCTTTAGAAATCCTCCGGGAACACAACAGATATGAGAGCCAAAAGTGCTTTTCTAGTTAAATCAGTGATGTAACGCTGTGTGGGTGTGTATGCATTTGCAAACATTAACTTGATAAATCAAGAAACTGTTTTCTTCCCCTCTCCAGGATTTTGTGGGCAACGTGAGTATAAGGTTTTTGTTGTGCCGCCTGAGTGATGTGCAATTCAGAGCAGTGTCCCCCATCAAATCTTTGTTGTGGTAATAAAAATATCCATCAGCCAATCATATTTTTACGGGCTATGCACACTGAGTATAACTATAGTATATTGATTTATTTACCAAACGCTGCAGTAAAACAACTTGAAAATGATGACAGAGGAACTTGGGGATCTGTTGTTCATGAATATGGTGGAGTTTGCTGTTAGCAATTTAAAAAAAGATTTTAATCAAATTTTAAGATTCTGCCTTGTAGAAATGATGTGGACATTATCAAGAATAGATCACATAATCATTACAATTCTATGGCGAAATTATGGCGAAAAAAGAGAGTATTAATAGATGTTGGAAAATAATAAAAAAATATTGATTTAGCACTAACTGTATCGTTTCAAATAACACTTGAATGGCGACTTGAATTCACCTTTAGCTGCCTCTTTTGGAATCTGCGTGCTTTGACATACAAAGTGATATAGATTTCAGAGACTAGGAGGTGCACTTGAAAGCACCATGAAGCTGTCCTTCTGTGTGTGAAACTCCAATACAGATAGCAGAGTGCATTTACAGACACTCCTGTAAACGAAACAAAACAAAGCAGGAATTCTAAGCTTTTTTTTAAAAATTATTCCACCACTATTTTGGCACAAACCAGCGCAGTAAACACTCTTTTAAACGCACCAAACTGAAAATTATCTGCATTATTGTCACTTGGCAGATGTTAATTTTTGATCTGCTGGCCAGAGAATACTATATGCAATACATGTTATTTATTTAAACTGTAAACCCTTAATAACTTAACGTTTGCTTGTTCAGTTTGCCTTTTCTTTGTTATGTCTCAGTAGTGTAATCCTTTCCTCTGTCCAGTTTGTCACTCTGTCTGGAGGAAAAGTCTGTACTTTAGCTGTTATTTGATTGCCATGACCTTGTAAGTGATTGCTGTCTTGTCCCTGTTCCAGCTGCTCTTTCTCAAAGCTGAGAGAGCTCAAACTGATTGAAACGCAGCTCGATATAAGTGTTGTGGAAAAACTTGCGAATATACAGTAAATGTACTAAAAGCTAATGTTTGATGTTGCCGTTCTGAGGAGGCTGAGATTTTCCTCCACTGTCTCCAGTGCAGAGCATCTTTCTCTGACTCTGTGCAGCCATCAGAGGGCACTGTGAATACTGCAGTAAAAAAAAAAAAAAGAGGCACACACTGTTTTTTAAATGGGGATTTTTTAGTGCATTTTGTCACAGGAAAATCTGCACTGAAATCTGTGAAACTTTTTGTCAGCTCTTAATTGCAAGCTGCACTCTGCTGCAGTGAGACCAGGCAGATTTCTCTCCCAGATGGCTGTACTTGCAGGCAGCAAGGAGCTCAAGGGACAAACTCTCCGCCCACACTCATGGCTTTTCTGCAACAGCAAACCTGACCTGCCAGTCCACACCATCACACACATGCACACGCACACGCACACACACACACACACAAACACACTCCATATTTCAGTCAGAGAGCGTATATTAAAAGTATTGATTATTCTTTTCAAACCCATGCCTCTCCTCAGAGCTCGTGGCTGCGTGTCGTATAGGCGAGTCTGATTCATCACTCCCCGAACCCCAAAGAGTGATGTTTTCTTTGGCTCTTTTCCTAATAATTGAAAGATTTCTGCCTAAAAACAACTCCATCAAACTAAATGACAAAAGATGGAGTTTATGCCCTCCAGAACAACAAAGGAGAATTTTTTATGATGGGATAATTCTGTGGTTTGGTACAGAAATGACTCGGCTGTTTGTGGTTTGAGTTAAAGTGAAGATTAGAAAAAGTTACATAAAGAAACACATTTTTCTGCTTTGCACAAAACTTAAGTCTGCAACAGGAAGAAAATCTCCTGTTTTAAAGTCAAATGCTTTTGTCTGAGCTCCTCCTTTGTTGAAATATGTTCAAGGACGCTTCAGCAGGTGTGACTGTGACTTGAATCTGCCCCGTTCTCATCTGATCTACCTGATCTACCTGAACATGAGTCTCTCCCTGTGCAACATCCAAAGGGAACCTGCATGGTACCAAATCATCAACCCACTGCTGGTGATGACAGTTTTTATTAAGCCATTGATTTAGAAATATGATTAAAAAGCTGAATGCTTTACAGCTAATTTAATCTTAGATCAGGCTGTGGTGATTAAGATAACAAATTGGGTGTGTAATATTACATTTATTTAAAAACTCTCTTTTTTTTTTACTTCGCCTCAATAAGACATTTTAAAACGTGGACTACTTTGTTGTCTTTGCTTCTTCCAGTTTTATTTTTGCCTTAATGTCCAATGTGTGAGTTAGTGAAACTGACTGATGCTTTGTAAATACACCGTAGAAACAAGCTAGGAATGAAAAACCCAAATTAAATTTCATCAAGGGCTCCCAAAAGATCTGAAGCTGCTCTGATGAGCAGAGCGCAAACTCTGCAATTACCTCCATAAAACACATTTCTGTCCTCGCAGACAAAAAGGATGAGACAGGCCTCTATATATAGTTCACATGTTGTGATCAGACTCATACTCTTCTGTATTTTGGGTTGTTTCACCAACACTGGACATTTTTATCTTTTATTATTCTATTTCTCCTTCTTGCAGCTCCTCTGTGATTACCTTATTGCTCTTTTAGATGTTTTTTTTCCCACATTTTTACACATACGGCAGATCATTATGGCTGATATTTTAACTTGCTGTTTGATACAAATGTCTCTAACTGCAGCCAATTATAGAAGCCAATTAGTGGACTCATTAGTGATACAGTCTCTTTCTCTGCTCTCAGATTATCCGAGTCAACATCTGCACGGACGGAGACTGAACAGAAACTTAACTTTTACAGTGTGAAACTCTCCTCTGGTACCTTATTGTTAGCAGGAAGTTGTTCCTTCCTTTTTTTCCTTACAAGGACGTCTGGATTTAAACTGATAAGGTTGAGTAGAACAGTTAAAAAGCCGCTTGCTGAAGCCTCTTAAAGCCTCTTAAATAGGAAGCGCTCATAATTCTCCACTCTGGAAGTATTAATGCTATAATACTGCACATCAATATCAGGGTGTAGGCTAACGCAAGGATAAATTTGTTTAAGTATGACATTGTAAAAGAGCAGAAGAGGTGGATGGAGGGTAAGCCAGAAGGACAGATTTTAAGCGAAGGTACACACACACATACACACACACACATGCGTTCATTCACAAAAGCATTAGTGTGGATTTGAGCTGCGCTGTCCCCCCACCCTCCCCAACCTCCTGTGTAGTTAAAATTCCTGTCGTCATAGCAGCGGTTTGATGTAGTGGTCCTCTCCTGAATGTGATGGCTGCCAGAGCGTATAGGACAGAATGTTAAGATCTAGTGTACCACAAATTAAAAGCTGAAAAGAGGGAGTGACAGAGTGAGGCCGTGACGGTGATGGAGCCCACGGAGCAGTACTGCGTAGCCAATAGGCGATCGATATGTCACACAGCCCCGTCCAGCTTCCAGTTGAAAGAGCCGGTCTACTCCCTTTGGATCTCCTTCAGACCTGACTGAGTCTTTGTGTTGTCCGGCGCTGAATGCTAATTCGCCCAGTGTGCAAGGGGCTCATGTACGCTGTCTAGCAGTCTCTAAAAAGCTGTTAAGGACGTCACAGGACGCTGCGCTCGATTTTTTTTCTCCTTTAACCTCATTGAAGCTAATTTGGAAGAGGGTGGGTTTTTTTTTTAGTCTTTTGTGCAACAAAATCTAAATTATTAATCAACTTTCATGCATCTTTTGGGGTTTTTCGCAGGAAATGTCAGATGGTTAATTCAACTCTCAGTAAAGTGGAAAGAGAAGCTTTGCCTTTTCCAGGCTGCAGCAAACAAAGTGATAGCTCAATTATAGCAACCTCTCTCTGTTCAAGCATTTAGCTGTTTTTTTAAAGGATGAAGACTCTCCTTCTCCTCCTCCTCCTCAGAGAACTGGGTGGCCATCAGGGACGGAGGATTGATGGATAGTCCTTGAGAGGGCAGCTTCACAGAACTGCTGACGTTGTACAGCAACATGATTAATGAAAAGCCCTGCCTATATTTGGGAGCCTATGTAACAATAAAAGAGTTTAATTCTTTTTTTGGGGGGGCGGGGTGGTGGGGTATAAAGCTCCTTATTCCATATGCAGCATATTTACTGCTCATTTTGGTTCCAATAATAACATCCACTGTTTATTTTACAGTTATGAAAACTAGAAAACAGTGTACAAAGCCATCATGCAAAACTCTGTGAAAGTAGTATTTTAAAAATACCATTTGCAGAGCAAACGCTCTTTGGTTTAACAGTTTGTTTTTCACTTACTTAGAGCGACTCTGGTGCATAATCAGCAGCTCATTTGTATTTTCTCACCCTCTTTCTCCTTCTATTACTGGAGTCTTTTTTTAACAAAAGACCTTCTTTATTGCAAATTGTGGTGGTGGAAAGTCTTGTCATTAGAAATAGTTGCTTGAGCACAAAAAAAGGTTAAAATTCTGGGATCCTGTTGTGACCAAGATTCAGAAACACAGTCGTGAAATAGCATAATAGAAACGGAATCAACAGTAAAACTCATATTATTGCAGAAATAGCAAAAAAAATATGGATGCGTTTTGAGAAAAACAGGGTGTTCCCTTCCAATATACTGCATCTTTTCTCAGTGCTGAGGCTGCATGAACAGAATAAAGCCGTGCTATGTTGTGATGTGACACACGCACAGTCAAGCTGAGGAGGCAGTGTGCTAGCTGGAGCTCATCTCCTCAACAAACTCTGAAAAGTGTCACCACAGATGCAGATACAGGTCCACATTCAGATTGATTCTTATATATTTCATCCCTCAATGATGCATCCAGGATCAAATGATACGCTGCAGTGTTTTAAAAATGGTATTAGCACATTATATTTAGTCAAAATCTCCAAACATCTGCTGTTTGCTCGCCTCTCACAGGCTGGTTCATGAGGCCAGGATATGCCAGTAAACAAAAACCAAGACCTCTTTACCTCTGGCTTGTTGTAAGAGAGAGAAACGACAAGAACCATTCAAGTGTCTTCCTTCGTTTGCTTCAGAGTGTAACGTTGTAGAAGCCCTTAGTTAAGTGAGAGGAAAAGCTGTCGGGAATTTCTTGTGAGAGCAGAATAAACAGACAGCGCTGTGATTCACTTGCGTTCGTACATTGTAGCATTTCAAAAAGCTAACGTCCCAACATGGCTCCGCTGTCTGCTTTGGATTCCTGGCGGACTGATCACATTTAATGTTAATGTTGCTTTGTAGCGCCAACTCTTCAGTGATGGAGAAAACGTTCCCCACACTGTGATGAACGCAGACTGACACACATTCAAAACCCAGCCTGGAAAGAAGAAAGAAACACAAAAGGTTTTTGAGAAGTTGATCTAATCGCAGCCTCTCGGTGTTTCTGACTAATTGATGCTACGTCTTGACTTGTGCTGTTTGTCACGAGGTGCAGCCGCCGCCGCCGCTGGGACTGTGGGGCTCCTGATCACATAAAAAAGAATTATAGCAACCCCAATAACATTGGATTACTGCAGTGTGGGCCACAGTACAGTCAACAACACCTTTGAGGGATCATTTAAGAGTTACTGAGGGAAGGAGGATAGACAGGAAGTTGAGATGCTGTCAAGGATGAAGAGACATAAAAAGCAGATTAGTGGAAAAATATAAAAGAGGGGCAAAGACAGAATTGGATACCAGAAACAAAAAAAAAAAGTGTCTGCTGACATGAAGTAGCCCAAGATGGAACAGAAAAGGTGTGTTGTGTGTGTGAATAGTTGAGTGTACGTGTGAAAAAATCTGAGTGAAGATTGTTCAGACTCACTGATGTTCAGTCATGTGTTCCGCCTCCAGCTGAGAATCAAATAAGTGTAAAACTCGGGAAACACATTTGGAGAGTCTCTGGATTTCGCACGCTTCCTTCACTCCATGTCAATTCACACCGAGATCGATCAAGTTACAGTATCAACACACCGCTCACACTGTCATCTGCCTGGGTGCGCACCAAAAGGTCGAAGGTTTTGATTATTGTTGCAGAGAAACAGAAGGAGAAAAAAAGGTGGAGGTTTTTGCTTCGTGACCTCTTACATTTGTAGCAGCATGTAGGGAAAAAAACTATTTGCCTGTGTCATTTCTCTCAGTTCAGACCACTCTGTCACCGTGACTTTCATCCATTGTGAACGCCTCGGAGAGATTACTTAAACGATACTCAAGTGTCCTTAAATGAGGTAATCTGGACAGCTCTGCCTATCCATTACTGTTAGCGTCATGATTAGCTCGCAGCCATTTACCCAGAAAAGCCATCCTCTCTTTCTCTCTCTCTCTCTCGGCTCTCTTAACCCTGGTTCCCCTTGCACCTCCGTCAAGCTCTACTTCCATTTTGTCAGTGTCTGCGTTTTCTAAGACCAGTTCTTATCGGCTGGACGTTTTCTTCGGGCTTCCTTCTTATCTGCAGCGTAGCTCAGGGACAGGGACAGGGACTTGTCCTGTGTGGTCAAAGCGGGGCATAATGAGACAGGTGCTCAGCCACAACTCTCACACAGAGATACTAGCTTGTTTGAGGGGGGTTGCAGACTGTTTACGTGCAAGTTCAAAATATGATCCGGCCCTAAAGGTCACACTTGTTTTGTTTGCTGTGTTGTCATCACACACTCTCTCTTCCTCATTCCCCCCTCTCTGTCTCATCTGAGGACGCCCGAGTCAAAGACAGTAGCACAGAGGTTGTTGAACCGGAACGAGGCGGCGGTAATTAGCTGCAGTGTGGGAGCAATTCTAGGCAGCAGGCTCCTCTCTTCCTACTTAACCCGTAGCCAGACACCAGTCACCCTCACCCTCTTCCGAATGATATTTCCTTTCATTTTTGTCTCTATTAGCCAGCCTGTAGTCTGTTCGTGGCATCAGGATTTCAGACCCCATCATTCTACGCTGACGGTTGGGTCTGAAACTTGGAGACATGACTCATGAACCATATCTCAGTTTTAATCTTATTCCCTTAAATTTGTGCATTACTGATTAAAAGTGAGCCGTATTCTGCTCTTTCTGTCTTCAGTTTTCAGTTGATGCTTTCAGCTACAATCCTGCAAATGTGCATGTAGATGCTGTTGAACTTTCCTGCGTCTGAAACGATGGAGGTACTATTTAGCTTTTAGAAAACAGAAGCACAGGCTTATGTCCTCCATCATCATACAATGCAAATGGCACTGCATCTTCCAGGACAAAAACACTTTGAGGCAGAGAGGAAATGTAAGAGTAAGAGGCTTCAAGCAGAGACAAGATGGTGGGGAAGAAAAGAACCAAAGAGAGAGAAAGAGAGATGGAAATGGAAAGATGCAGGACTGTGATAAGTGATGCTGTGGCTCGGAGCTGAGACATAGTAGGCACGAAACGGAAGGCGGGCGGGACAGAAGGAGGGAAAAAGGGATGCAGAGGGACGATGGGAAGGGAGGAGAGCTGAATAAACACGGGGATGATTGAATGTGATTGAGAGTGGCGAAGACAGAGCCTGTTTTCCAGATGTCCCACTCCGAAGATAAAGGGAAAGAGGGAGCTATGGTTTTTTCTCCAGGGACGTGCTCAGAGGAGGGAGAAGAGGAAGTAAGGGAATAGAAAGAGGGGGCAAACAGGGGGCAAGTAGTGTTCTTGGCTGCTACAGGCAACAAAGAGCAAGACAGGGTGCTAAACAGCTGCAAGGAGATGGACAATATATTGCACCCTTTGCTCCATAACCAATTATTGCCTGTAATGGCCAAATCATTTATTTGCTGATAGAGCATAATTGCACGTCAGTGGGTTTGACTAGTGGTAACTGAGCTAATAAATCTCAGATGATTTACTGCAACCACACGCGTGCACACACAACACACAACCTCAGCCACACACACACTCATGGTGGATTATTTTGGCGTACACAAAAAAGAAGGAAGTGTCTTCACTATCAGCTTTCTGAATCACAAATCCCCCACAACTGGAACATTAAGTAAACCTGCAGAGATGCTAATGAAATTACAGCATGCTTGTTCTGTATACAAATCAGAATAATTAAAAGGTCAAAGAGGACACAGTAAGCCATTAATATCTCATCTGTATGTATTTGTAGGTGCTAAATTGCTTGGTGGGTAGAGGGTTGTTTTTCAGAAAGTGGAGGATACGCTGTTTTGTTGTTGCTCGTTGTTTGCTCGTCCTTGTGAGGCATCGCTTTATCTTAACAACACGCTTCCTGTGTGTGACTTACCCACACAGGCGCAGAGATAAACAGCGTGCACACCAACACAAATATCCCTCATGACACATATGGAGGAAATACTTAACAGGAGATAGTGTGTGTGTGTGTGTGTGTGTGTGCTTGTGTGTGTGTGTGTGGGGGGGAACTCTGTGGGGAGTAAAACTGCGTGTTCAGCAGTTGTCAAGCCCTATGTGGCCATTGTTAACCTTGCACCGCTCAGCAGGTGCAGCTCTGCATAGGGGTAAGATATCAGTGGGTGTTATCGGCAGCTCTTCAGTCTGCTGTGCAGCGAAAGTGGCCTTTTGTCTCACAGTCACACACACACACACACACACACACACTCAGACTGTGGTTAGGCTGAAGCTAATCGCCGAGTCTTTTGATGACAGTGAAAAAAACAGCGTTGTTTGTGGAGGGACAGTCAGTTCTTAGAAGTTAGGAGTTATTCTCCATTGTTTTTTTTAATGAACTTGCAGCTGGCAGGCATCCACTGCATGCTGAAAGCACCCTGTGGAGATTTTTTTTTTTTTTTTTTACCACCAGTCGTGCTATGAAGCTATTTGTGTGTGTCCCTGTTATGTTTGTATCACACACATGCAGGTGGGAAACACTATACACGGTAATCCAGCCTGAAACACTGCAGTGGGCCAACATGACATAAACAATGCAGGATTTAAAATGCTTCAGTCAAGTCGAGTCAAACCACATAACAAAAGTCGTCTCAAGACACTTTAAACATCAGTTTTACAACGCTCACGTCAAATACAATGCATATAAAATGTTTACCGGGCTTCAATAATACACAAAATGTGTTTTGGTGAGCAAAATGTGTTCCAGTGGGAATGTAATATAATCCTCCGCAGGGTGTCTTATTAATGTAGAACACAGTGGCATCAGTCATTTAATTTTATTGCAGCTGTATGGTCGTCAAATTAATGATTCTCAGCAAATTGTAACTAAAACTAGTTTATTAATAATTGCTGAGTTTCATTTTTTACATGTGAATAGTAGTTTAGAAAGGAGAGTTTTGTCTGAGCCTAGGGGGGGGGGGGGGGGGGGGGGGGGGGGGGGGGGGGGGGGGGGGGGGGGGGGGGGGCGGGGGGGGGGGGGGGGGGGG
>JAQMCX010000021.1:6233474-6251058 GCA_029814765.1 Acanthurus leucopareius | reverse complement strand
TTGAGGATCAATGCCAGAGGGGTGCAGAGTTCACCGAGACAGATCATCACACACACACACACACACACACACACACACACTCAGAGGTGAACCCTTTTTTCGCAAAGCAGCAGCTTGAGAGATTAAAACAAGGCGAACTCTTCCTGCATTAATGACTCTCCTCTTCCACCTCCTCTAAACACACCTACACTCTGTTGTCTTCATAAAATGAGTTTAAAGGATTGGAGGCAGCTGGAGAATAAGATCAGAAGTAAGCAGCTGACATTTGTGTTTGTGCTGGGATTGGAGTCATGTGTGCTCTGTGAATGTGTAGGTGTGGATGAGTGTGATGGAGAAGGCTTGTGGGGCTTTTTAAAATTTCCTACTATCTTCCTGCCTACTTCTCATCTTTCAGTAAACATTGACTGTAGCACCGATCTGAGGAATTCTTTTTATTATAAGTTAATCTGTCTATTGCTTCTACATTCAGTCCATGAAATGTAAAAAAAAAGGAAATGCATAAAATCCAAGAAGATATTTTACTGTCACTTAATAAGCAGGAATCACAGAATAGGTGGGATTTTAACTTTATAAATTAGTATTTTGATAAATAAATTTAAATTTATGCGGAAAAAAGTAAAGATTTTCTTTAATAACATGCATCTCTGCTCTGGCTTGCTTCTCTGCGGTCGAGGCTTGAACTCGAAGCTCCGGATCTGCTCTGTTTGTCACTACCATGAAGAAGAGGAGCGAGACGTGAGGGTGAAATCGCCCGTGAACAGAGAGGAGATGATGAGGGGCTGTGGCAGTATTTTGAGAATCCCATCTTACCCTCGATGTCATGTTTACCTCTGATACATTTTCTTCTCCCTGTGCCGTCGCATCGAGCAGCCGACCTCTTGCATTAGCTCTCTGAGAGGTTGTGTTCGCATCCAGTGTTCATCCTGTATTTTTAATATATCAGCAAATGAAATTATATGGAGAAATTGATTTATTTCTGCAGCCTGGTCATTTTTTTAAAGCCTGATGTACTTATAAATGAAAACGCTGTAAAAAAAATCACATTAACGATATATTTCGCTCTAAATTATCATGTAAACAAATACTGTGTTGTAATGAAGATTATTTTTTAATGTATTTCCAGTATCACTTATATGATATGTCATTGATTTCCATCAGGACTCCTCCACAAGGAGATCAGAGGTCAGCTTTAGTTACATGACTGAAACAGGAAGTGAATGTCTTGCTTTGGGACACCAGAAGGGCTTGAACTCTGGTTCTCCAGTTGAAAAACAGGCCCTCAACTCACTATTTTACTGTTTGGTGCAAGAAAACTCAAATGGAGATTCGTCTACATTTTTAGTGTTCAAGTCACCACAAAGCAAAACCAATCTCTTTAAACAGAGAGGTGTGAGAATTGAGATTGTTAGCCAAAACCTTTGCATCTAAAAATAACCTGATATGATAGCCTCAGTTAAGAAAAATGAAAAGGACTTTCATCCTCAGAATTACAGCAAAACACAGCAGTGTTTTCAAATCAGCAAAGCACTTTTTCTTTTTTTGAAGACTTTAGACTTCAGTATTTAACATGATAATTGTTCATTTATTTCAAAGACAAAAGATTAAGGGCCACTTGTAGTCTCAGTTACTTCTCATTAAGCTCTCTGTGACAGTCAGAGGGAATAAATGGAAATGAAAGTGAGCCATGACCAGCTGACTTTTCTTTACAACTCAGCCCTGATGATGCAGAATGAAAGAGTTACCTGTCAGTCTGTGTGTGTGTACCTTCAATTTTATTCATTTTCAGCTTTTTAAAAGAGGAGTTATTCGGTGTTAACATGGAAAAGACTCCAACTAAAATGAGTCAACACTGACATGGTATCATCTTCAGGTTGACATGTTGAGGGTCAAGGACCTTCGATGAGTCTATTCATAATAACAGTTGAATATGTCAGTGTTTTTCTGCCCCCGGCGGTCTCATGTACTGAAAATAGTAACTGTTAGTGTTTATGGATTTTCTCACTTGCCAGGAGAAATCAGATATCAGTAGATTAGGTGGCATTGAGGACTGAGGGGACCAGACAGAATCATTAAACCAGTCATTAGTAATGATCAGTGGGTTTAAAGCAGCTTGGGTTTGCTATTTGCAGATGGCTTAAGGTCATGATTGAGCCGTGACTCTGAGCCTCCTTCATTCATTCCCTCCATCCAGCGACAGCTTCATGTCTCAGTGATCTACAGTGTCGAGGGGCCAAAGGGCCTTGCTGAGGTCAGCTGGGTGGCACCTGGGGGACTCAGGTTTTTTGGATGATTCGTGCTCATGTTTGGAAAGACTGGATTTGCGGGGCTTGAAATAGTTCCTGTGGTAGGATTTGGTGGTGGTGGTGGTGGTGGAAGGGGGGAGGTGAAGTGAGGGCATAGCTGTGGCCAGAGGCGCCATCTACAGACGGAGAAAATGGAGCATTTGTGCACATCTGCTCCAACTAGCCAGAGGGTGAGAGGAACAGCAGGTCAGACACAGAATGCAACCAGATGTCAAGCTGTGGATGAGAGCGGAGAGGGTGGGAGGGGTTTTTTTGTGTTATTATTTATTTCATTTTTTACCCCCCCATTTTGCTTTTATTAAACAGAGCAGTTAAACAAAGACAGTAAAGGAAGTAGAGAGAGAGAGGGAGGACGACGGGCAGCACAGGGTCCAGGGTTTGAATGAAAAACAGGTCACTGCTCACGACTCGGCCTCAGTACAGTGGCTGCACGCTCCACCACGGTCAGTTATCTTTTTCTAATTAAAAGCAGTGCAAGTGTTGCGTTTTTAAGGGCTGTATGGAAGAGATGCAAAAAAAAAGGAGCAAAGAGACAAAAGAAAAGAGACAAAGAAGTTGAAGAACATGCCATGAGTGACCCGAAAGCTCTTAAGCTGTAACTGGAAATATCTTTTAAGTGTCTAGTGAAGCATGAAGACCTCTGCAGTCAGACGCAGAGGCAGGGACAGAAAGGGGGAGGGGGAAGAGGGAAGTTTTGCCTTGAAAACTTAAAAAACTGTCATGGTATTCAAAGAATAACTCAAGGTCATGTTGATATTAGTGTCATGTGCACATATCGAACTGGCTGGGCTTAGAAAGACGCCACATGAAGGTTGCTGACTAATAAAACTGAGTGCTTGTTTTTGGGGAAAAACTGTCTGTTTGTCCTCAGTCGATCTTACGGGAGTTCTCACGTAAGATTAATGTCCTGCCATCAAATCCTAGACTCCCTCCTGTCAAACACACGCTCCAGAGCCTATTTATAACCAGAGACACCCACTCACAAACACTAATGAGTCTCTGGGTAACAAATGGTTTTGGAGGACACCTTGCGCACCGGCTTCCTCCACTCTTCTCCCTCTTCTCCCATCGCTCATCCGGCCCCTGGCCCCAATGCCAACTTCTTCCTTATTTTTTATTTCCTCTAACCCCGTTTCCCTGTGTTCACACATCCTCCTGCCCCACTTCTCCCTTCTGCCCCTGCTAACTTGGTTTTCAAAGCTCAGCCCTAAACCATCTATTTGTCTCCTCTTGACCGAACACTCTCCGCCAGCCGCTGTATTCCAACTCATGTCTGCAGCTTTCTAAGTGTCATCCCTCTCTATTCTTAGCCCTTTCTCTTCGCTCGCCGCCTTTGTCTCTCTGTCTCCCTTTCTGTCAATCTCAATCTCTCTCTGTCTCTCAGCTAGTTGTGAGTCAGTGCTAGTGCTTACTGGATTAACCATGGGCTGCTCTGCCAAGTGCTCTGGGGGCTCTGGGGCAGAACATTTAACAATTGTCAGATTTCAGTTTCATTCAGCTAGCAGGTGGTAAGAAGAAAAAAAAGGGTGTAACTATGGCTAAAATAGAGACACGTCTTGATGTCTCGTTTTATTTTATTAAACGGTTCTATGTTCTCACTTGTTAAAGAGCTATTGCCTCCCACAGGAATCCTGCTTTAGCTCCTAAGGTGTGAATGTCAGTCTGCTTGTGAATCCAGAGAGGCAGCTCTCCTGTGGATGTGATAGGCAGCACGAGGCCTGAAGGTTTGAGAGAAAAAACGTCTCGTCAGATTGCCCTGAGGACTCATCATAAATGCCATTTTAACTTGGGTAAATGTTTCTTATGCTCGGAGTGTCAGTGACGAGGAAATGTTAGCGGGTTTACGTCAGAGCCCTGCAGCCACGGATCACATCATACAATACAGTGTGGAACTAAAAATACACAAGCAGCATCATTGGAGGAAAGATTCTTGGTTGAGTGATTAAAAGTCTTAGATCATTTGTTAATTTTGTAATAAAAAAATGCATTTTGATCAAAGGTTTCTCGATGTTTGCATGCTTTTATGGGTCTCCTGTGAAGCTAAATCAACCATGGAAAAGGGAAAGCTTGTAGTAACTGTTTTTCTGATTCCCTGATAACATCATTTAATAATAAAAAAGGAAATTAAACCCAATACACCAGAATATATTTAGATTCTTTTCTGTATAAATGACTCCTTTTTGTTGTTTTGATCGATCTAAACTGCTGCAGTCAAGGGAAAGTTTAAAGCGGTGGAAGCCACATTTGCTAATCCTCGTCCTGCTGTGGTAAGCAATACGAGAGTGAGCTGAGACATCAAGGTTAGTCTGGATGGGGACTGAATCTTTGCTGCTGTCTTTTTTTTCTCAACTTCTATCAAGTAAAACTGCATTTCATAGCAGAAAAATCTACTGAAACTATACACCGTTACATTGCTATGCTAGCTTGGGCTCAGGATAAATTCAAATTCAGTCAGGATAGCTATAGTCAAAAGAGTGTTATTCATTCCCATCTGCAGCAGGTTAAATTTAGTGATACGACACTGCTCTGGTAGCTCCCTGAGCATACAGTACATAGAAAGCCTAAAGCAGGAAGAGCAGCAGGAAACCCCCACATGAGGGACAGAGCAGAGCAAGCAGCAATGACAACAAAATGACACTGATTAAGTCAAACCCAGCAAAAATAGGAGGAGATGGGCTGGAAGTTGGATGCAAAGTGGTTTTTAGAGAGAATGGTGTGAATAGGCAGACTAAAGCTGTTATATAAGATGCCTTGTACGAGCCTAGCCAACTGATTGGGTAGCAGGCGATCAGCTGGTCATCAGTTGATCGATCAGGTGAAAGCAGTCGATGTAACCCGACACACCAGATGGACTGTTTCCCAAATCCATAGGATTTATTTCACATGTCCATCTGGGAAACAGCCCATAGACAGTATTTGGAGGAGACGGACCGTTTCAAAGAAAAAAGCTGGAAGGTGATTGATGTTCTGTCTGTCAGAGTCATAACTTCTGCTGAAGCCAGTCAGGAGGAGAGAGAAAACATCTTTTCCATCAAGAAAAGCCTTCAGTTCTGTTCTTTGCTCTTCTTTAAATGAGTAAATGTTGTCCAGTTCTGATGAAACTGATGCTGTTGCAGCATCCATGCTAACCTCTTCAGCGGCCGCCATCGTTTACAAACTTGTGGACGCTTCTGGAACTAAACTACGCGTGTAGCTAGCATCTTTTGCGGAGAAAAAGATGCTGATTGGTCGTATTCTGACCAGACACGATGAATCTGATTGGAGCTTTTCAAGGTGGACCTGCAAGATTTCAGACTTGAAACCGCAGCAGTTCAGCTGCCTTGCAAACTTACAGCTGATGACCCCTGAATGACAGCTTGAGCTTGAGCTCTGTGTATTGCAATAGATGTGAAAATGTGACCTAATTACTCCTGCATGTGAGTGTAATCTTACTCATCTGGAGGGATTTGTGTGTGTGTGTGGATTACTCACACCAGCCAGGTCTTTGTCTTCTGCAACTAGCTCCATCTGACTCTCTATCTCCTTTGTATCCAACAGTGTCTTGCAGTGTAGCATCCTGTGTTTTCATGCATTCTCCTCCTTCTTCTATAATCCGTCTTCCAGGTGAAGTTTACTGGCTGCTAAAATAAGTTAGAGCCACGAACAACTTCTAGTGAAATGTCAGTAGAGCTGTGCTTCTCTTCGCCTGATGAATTCCTACAGGACACTGTCATAACACACACGTCTGGTTGTTATTTTGCTCTCAGTGCATTAATTTTTATTTAACTTGTCCAAGCCTGACCTGCGGTTTGTACCTCTCCTCTGTGGGTTGAACATGCGCCTGCCTGCTTGCTTGTTGTTTGTAACACCCGACTTGTTAGTGGGGCGGGGGGGTTGCCTGCGCTCTTTTTTTTTTTTTTTGTTTTCATGCAGTGGGCGCTGTGTTGTGTTGTGTTGGCCTTGACAGCTTGTTAACGTCTAACTCTTCATCTCCTCCTCCTCCTCCTCCTCCTCCTGCTCTCCTCTCATGCCGACCGGATGCTCTTACCCGCTCACCTTCCGTACACCACCATAGAAACCCACGCATCCATCTCTACGGCTGCCCCGCCCCTTCATCCCTCTGCACACCAACCCAAATCAGAGAGTCAAAACACATGCAGCACCAATGGAGACGAGAGAGATGGAGAGGGAAAGAGGCATGACAGGGAGGAGGAGAAGGAGGAGGAGGAGGAGGAGAACACAGCGTCGGCTCTAGGCAGACAAACAACAAGCCGATACCCTTGATGCATGGGCTCAAAGATCAATGGACTTGTGGTGACTGAAATGATAAAACTGCATCCAAACATAGACACACACGTAACATGTTGGAATATGTTGCTTCATGGCCGTTGGTGTCTGGACTCCTGTGATGTATAGAAGGACAGACAGTCAATGATACACACAAGAGGCAGAGAAGAAGTGATGGATTAGCAGGATGTTCAAATGGAGCTTATTTGTCAGGGTCAGGTAGAGTCAGAAGCTGTATAATGAAACTGTATGTAAGATATTTCAAAAGCAGAAGGGCATAGAAAAATGTACCGCGCTGTTATTGCTGCAGAAAACTGTTTGAGTTTTCTTTTTTTTTTCGTAACTGTTTGAGGTAGAAGAAAAAGAAAAAAAAAAACAAGCTGCACAAAAAGAAATTCAAGCCATACAAGTTGTAATTATTTATCAAATGTGTTCCAGACATCCTGTGAACAAGCTGCTTACAGCAACGGACTGCACTTCAAACTTGAAGTGAAATTGAGCCTTTTGCTGTTTCTTGCCAATAAAAAAAAATAATTGTCATGCACAAACTGCAATGTCCACGAGGACCATTCATCAATTTTTTTGAAAAATTCTTTACTATGCTAAAGAATATTCAAGTGCCGGCGCCACAGTTTATAATGCTTTCTGATGGTGCTTTCCCCCCCTCCCCTACAGACGCAGTAAAAATCACTTGTTATTGAGGCGTTGCAGACATTCACTCACACTTTTTCAGTTTAGGTTTGACCAAAAACCAACAGACCAATTTCCACTGAGCATCATGAATATTAAGCTGCAGTCTAGTTTGAAAAACAACAAAAATGAAATCAATCATCGTAACCGGTGCAGAATCTGCACTAATGACCAGAACTGATGTACGATTATGAACCTTCAATCCCATCATAAGCACAAAATGTAAAATCATACATAATGAAATCTTTTCATTCACCATATTTCTCAATTTAACAACAAATATGATACAGGTTTGCCTCCACACAGGACCTCACATACTAAAGTTAAAGGTGGCATCTTTTCCATCAGATAAAGACATTTTCTTGCCCTCTCCTCTGTGACAGAGACAAGAAAGCAGCAGCAGGAGATGACAGGCTGTGAGACAAAAGGTAGAGCTGCTGTTTTGCAGGGTTTTTCTTTTTTTTTTCTTTTCAAAAAAAAGCTTGTCTGTAGCCCACTTTGTGATATCCTCTGGGGACTGGTGAAACAAGCAGTTACTCCAACACCCCACTAGGGACTGCTGTGTGCCGCTCATCTCCCCACTCATTCTGGGATCATAAAAAAATAAAAAAATCCTCCCAAACAGGCTTGAACGTGAGATGTGGGATTTCATTTCCAATCTGTGTCACAGTTTTCACCTCCTTTTGAAACGCAGACAGAGTCTTTGTATCGGTGACACTGTTTCAACATGTGTTTTTTCCGATGCGACTGTCCTCTTAGATCAGGATTTAGTGAAAACATAAAAGAATATGATTTCAAAACACAATTTGAGGATGAGAGAGGAGTTATATTTTTTTGATTCTGTTAACTTCACAGCGCTTCACGGTGCAAAGCCATTTCCCTTCAAGGCAGCCTTAGAGGAATCCACAACCTGCCTCCTATTTTCTCATTCTCCGTCCGTCTTGTCTCTGATGTCGGCCGACAGGTTGCAGTTTGCAGTGTGACACACGACTATCAGCATCATAACACACATCTGCAGCATGTTGACTCGACAACTTGTAATCTCTGCTGTCCTGCTTGTGCCACATCTGTCACATCTGCATCTCTCCCCAACACGCTCCTGCAACCTTTCACTCTGTGCATATTGGACCAACATGTGTGTGAGTGTATGTGTGTGTGGATGCGTGGGCGGGTGAGGGTTAGCTCGCTGCAGACAGTTTTGTGAAACACCTGATCTGTTGTCAAGGCGACCGATCCGCAGTGACAGCCGCTGTCACGCTCGCATCAGCTAATGACCGCCTGTTTTGATTGATCCCTTTTATTTTCTTCTTTTTTCAATTTCTTGGAGGTAATTTTCTCACCTCTCGCTTTTTGTAATTAAAAAAAAAAAGCTCTGGCAATAACGTCGCAGTCAGACTGTCTGGGTTATTCATGTCGAAAGAGAAATCGCTCGTGTTATTCTTATTATTTGAAGAAAATCAACCTTTCTGCTGCTGTGTCTCCTCCTGGCAGAAGACAAGAGAGATAATTGTACGAACCAGCGAGGAAAATAGCCAAAGCAGCTCTGTTTTTGCTTCTTTTAAGGCTATTAAGGTCATTCACTGTCTGTGTCTACACCGAGCACCACACCAGTATCTGCCATTTAATTTAACCTTTGCCACTCTCCCTGAGGTCCTCCTGTTTGGCCTTGTTTGCGGGGCCTCAGCCGGCGCTGCACACTTTTCACAGATAATCACCTTGGCACTCGGCTACCTCTGCAACTGTCATCATTAAACACACACACACACACACGATCCGAAAGACTCTGTACGCCTATTAGTCAGCTACAGAGGCTGTCATCAGCAGCTACGGCACGTTTGTGTGTGTTTTTAAAAGTCAAATATCAAGGCTTGTTGCTCAGATTTAATATCATATCAAGTACAATGACACTTGCAAAATGTTAAAATCCCATTGAGTGATAATGGTGTTGAGTGAAATGCAGCCGAAGTCTGTGCCAGAGATGCTTTTGTCACGGCAGCAGATGAACTCCGAGGCTATTTTCTCAGTTTCACTGCCCACAGCCGCCTGTGTTTGGCTGGTGGAGCTGCATGCGTCCTCTCTTTAACATTCCCCTTGTTTTTCAGGGCCTCTCCATCGCCCCTGCCTACATCTGTTCTGGTAAATCATTTAATCAGCCGATGTAAGTGATGAATGAATCTCTGTGTGTAATGTAATTCACCACTTTGATTGATAACCCATGGCCAGAGCCTAACTAATCCGACAACAGATGTGTTCCTATGGGAGAACGCTTGTTAGGTTAGCCTGTTGGCTCTGTCTGGAATGAGAGTGGCAGCGTGCTAATGCTACAAGAGGCTTGGCAGTGAGTTTGCCGGGAGTGGATGCAACAAAAGTGCGTGTCAGAGCCAGCTCGGTAATCCTGCCCCGTAAAAAGAAGAAGTAACCTTAAGAGTTCTGCACCACCAGCAGCTGAGATCCTCTCATTTAACCACGAGCGATAACAAGACTCACTGCAAATTACACATCATTACACGATCATTAGAAAAACCTCGGGCTCCCGGTCTTAGCAGCACAAATTGGGTTTTGGCTTTCACTCCGTTGAAATTATATTAGATTAATAATAATCTGGTTTTGGTGCTTAAGTGTTAAATTAGATACAAGAATAACAACAAAAAACTGATGTCGTTTGCAATTACCTTGTACTTTTACCGCAGTGCTGTTTGGCAGGGGAACATGCCAGTTTTTAGGGGTTAATTTAGTTTTGAAAAACTAAATAAATCTCAGCTGAAATTGTGTAAAGCTTTCGGTTTGGGCTGTCAGCCTCTAAACATGAAGATTATTGTAATCATGGTTTAATTGTGCAGGTCTATCAAACTTGAAGGCTAGTTGTTATGCAGGAGCTTCTGTTAAAAGTAATATGGCTGTTTTACTACAGTTGTTTTGTTTTTGCCATCAAAAACCTTAAGTTTGATTTTTTTATTTTAACTTATGTGACAGCTTTTTATACTGCAGTGTTTCATTTAATCTCTTCTCAACCCTGTCTGGTGGCTGCAGCAAAATAAGTTTTTTATCTCCACTCAAAGAAAGTTACTTAACACTTCAACCCTGCACACAAGCCTGAATCTTTCAGGTTATATCTCTTTTGTTTCACACTTTTTCTCATTATATACCTGCTCTTACCAAGGAAGTATTTGAAACTTGAAAGTTGGCTCCTGCTGTATTTTTTTTTTTTTTTTAAAAAAGCCACTCTGACTCTTGTTCACCTGCACAGTGAGTTTGGAAGTTTCGAAACTTCTGGTTTCCTGCCGACAGTCTTGGCAACACGCCTGCAGAGAGCTGTTGTATAATCAGCCTGATGCTGTCAGGATGCTCGCCTCTGGAGGTGTGCAGCGGTACGAGGTTCTGACCTGTCCAGAGCCGGCTTAATGAACCTGCAGTCCCTGATGTGCTCTAACAAGATGTATGCTCTAACTGTTCACAAATATATTTCTAAGCTTTGCTCACAAGGAAAGGAAAGGAAAACTTCAATTTCTTTTATTCTAGTAACATTTAAGCTTTGATTATTTAAGCTTTATTCATACGTGACATCTTGGTTTAGCAGCAACATCCTGTTAATGACTTAATGATTTGACATAAACGAAGTGACAAAAATGAACAGACAGATAAAGAGACAATAAACAGATAGTATACAATGTGCATACTCAGCGAAAGCGAGGTAGCAGGTGCAGATTTGCAAACACTCACTTCTCTGCATTTCCTTACTCACATAACATTTTCGTAGCGCTCTTATTTTTGAACATTTTGAAAGGAGCATTGTTCTCATCCCTTTGAATTTACAGTCTCTTCTTTCCTGCCTTTTGTTCTTTATCTTGGTGCCTCACCACCACCTGTGCTGCAGATCAGAAGAATATTGTAAAATCACCGGCAGGAATGTGTACGCACGCACCAAACAAACAGGAAATGACTCCATAGTGTTACTAGAAGAAACTGAGAACTAGCTGATACAAACACCAACCCATGAAAAGTTAAAAAAAAGAAAAAAGACAACTGCTGTTTCATTATTCTGCCCGTTTTTTTCTTTTTCCATCTTTTAAATTCATTTCAGATACCTGTCGTTCTCCATCTGCCTTGTTGTTCCTCCTGTTGATTTTTCCCAACGGACTCAATCACCTGATCCTCCTCATACACAAACACACATGTTCCCTGTTTCCTTATTATCTCCCCTGCAAACAAACCAGCACTCTTTCCTCCGCTCATTTGCCAGATTGCCTGATGTATCACCCATTCTTAGCGTCCAGCCTTGTTCCTATTTCCTGCCTGTCTGTTAGCGACCGCAGCCTGTTTCGCCTGCCTGCCTCTTGCCTGCTTAGTTTGGCCTCGCTGACTGCTTAGCTGTTGCTGAACGCTGCTTTTGAATTCAAAACAAGTCTCTGTGTGGAAACCTGCTTCAGATGCCTAATGTGTAATCAAACAGTTGCGTGTTTTAACATCCAGGAAAAAAAGGAGAGACATGAGCATTTATTTTCAAACGTAAAAAAATACTAGAGTTGACACTGATTTATTGCAGTGAATTTGTCGGCTTTAAAACCAGAAATGCTAAAAATGTCTACGAGGCTCAGCAGGGCACTGCAAGCTACCCCCCTTTAATATTATATGCAGGTATTTGATTCATTGTTATTATAAAACATATACATCACAAGAGCTTTAAGTGTGCAGTTTATTACACTATTTTTACACCACAGACAAAGCACATTTTTCAGGCAAGACACTGTGACACAGGCCTGCTATTAGCAAAGGAGAAGCACAACTGTAAAAAATGTATAAGTCCCTTGCTACCTTCTACCTCTGGCATTGCTCCGCCTTCATAATAACCCTGCTCGTCTCATTAAAATGCAAACGCCGTGTATAAAAGCTCAGATAGAGAATGATCCCTAAATGTTTTGTTAATGTCTCAAAATGTTTTTTTGTGTTGCATAAGATGCTTCAGTTTCATCAGTCTCCCCATGTACTGACATGCTTGTGGATGTCTGTGCAGCTGTTTGTGTGTATGTGTGTGTGTGTGTGTGTGTGTGTGTGCACACGCAGGTCTGCATGTGCTGTGTTATAAAATTATAGTTGCCATTGAACAGAAAACGACCTATTATACCTTAGTGGTTTCGTATAAAGTCTTGGGCAGCTGTCACAGGTGAATCTCAATCCCCAGTGATTTCCACTGTTGTGTTTTTCTGCCCACACGTATTCTCAACTTTGGCTCCCCCTGTCTGTTAGGTGAGGCAGTGCAATACAGTAAGCAACACTACCTTAAATGTATGCACATTTCCTTTAAGTTTTACTGCTTTCCATTTGGTTCATGTGTGTTTAAGGAAGATTCGTGTCGATGTGTGAGCAAGATAGAGAAGAGCTGGCAGATTCTGATTGGACGAGTGTTTTCCTCCACCTGCCTCAGCCAGAATTGGCCTGTTTGCATGATAAACAGTCACAGTCACAGTCATCCCCTCAGGGAATCTTTTTCATCTTTGTTCTGCTTCTGTCCCCTCTCTCGCTCCTAAAGCCTCCTTTTTTCAATAAACACAATAACATGTTTGCTTGTCTGCAGCCATTAAGTCATTATAATAAACAGCTGCTAGTTGGGTGTTTTGTTGTGTTTGTTCAGTCAGAATAAATTAATATATTCATACTTGAAAAAGGGCACTGTTAAGCTCCTCTGAATGACAAAGTGTATTAATGGAAAAAGAACTTTTATGCTTGACAGTAATTCCAAATACAGCACTTATAAACCCCAAATTATTCTTAATCAAGAGAGATGTCTAAATTTCTATTTTCGAAACGCAGTCTATGGTTGTCAGAGTTCAGTGTGTTTATTTTTCGAAGGACAAGAAAATCCAGTTGGATGGTGCCACAGCTGACGGTGTCGTCTGCAAAATCAGTCTTTTATGCTTTGTTTTTTTATGCATCCCTTATCAAATGGCTCACTGGCTCAGCAGCGTGCCGCATCGTGCTGCTCTGCTGAGTCCATTGAGAATAGCTGAAAGCACACTGGCCACTTCTCTGATACGCACCTCCATCTCTGACACCTGCAGGTTGACCTTAACACGCACGGGTAGATATTTGTTTGTTTTTTTGTTGTTTGTCTTCTATGCACTTTGAGTATTTAAGTATGTGAAAAAGGCAACAAGTCTACTTTGGATTTAAAGTGACACTTGTGGATTTGATGTAGCAGATGGTGAAATAAGGTGGAGATGAAAAAGTGCAGCATCTCATGCGGCCTGCACAATTGCCCTCCTGCTGTTTATCAATCTGCATGCAGAAGGTCCACTATGGTTACAGTAATACAGCAGACAAAAGCACAGCAGTGTAGCTCGAGATGGAACTAAAATTAGAAGATCTGGATGTGAGTCTTTGTTTTAGCAAGAAAAGTCCCTGTTGACGCTTATTAACTTTGCAGCTCAAGAGGCTTTTCTGTAACTGTGATGTCCATGTGGGCGGAGTCAGGCATTCGCAGTACTGATCAATAAGGTATCAAATTCACAATAATAAGAATTGATGACGGTAATCAAACATGTACACATGTAAGTGGTTCAGGGAATATTTGACAGGTCTGCACATTTCTACAATACCTTCCATCTGTGCAAAGCGTGTGTGAAATGAGAGTGTGTGTGTGTTAGTGTGTGTTTATGAGGGAAGTTTGCATCCATGTGGAGGTGCATTGAGCTTCATACGTTGCCCTCTGTTTGTTTGTATGTACAGTATGTATTGTCAGTCCCAGTGTTGTCGTGATGCTGCACTGATTCAGGCCTGCAGACACTGTTGTCTCAACTCACACTTTCTAACACCCCCTCCTTTTGCTAATGTGCTATAATGTAAACAACATATAGGCCAACGGTAAAAAAAGGAAAACTGATTCATTCTAAATTGTAAAACACTGGTTTTACCACAATGCTGCACATTATGAGTTTTCTCTTTTATTCTCTATCTATATTCTTACAGAAATGTTCATCTTTTGCATGACATTCTTCAAACCACTGTGCTGATGTTTTTGCGCTGGTTAGTTTAATGCATGCAAATAACTAAAAAAACACTTTTTCAAATTGTACCATAGTTTTGTAGGATTCTCTTTGTGTTTTCTTTTGTTTCTTGTAGCTCCACAGTCTCTATGTTAGTATTAAAGTCTGCTGGGAGAAAACTAAAAAACTATTTTGTGTATTAATTTATCATAAGGAGTCCAGTTTTTAAGTCAAACTACACAGCTTGTTTTTTTAATACATGATGAAACTACTTGAAATTGCAACAACAATGAATACAAGTGCTTAATAAATAATGTAACAACAGTCGTATGTGAATTTAACAATTAGTAAAAGGACTGAAGGTTAATTTATGCAGCGCTGCTTCCCTCCTCATGCAGTGCTGTTTCGCTCTTTGACTCAGGCGTCTTCCCAACTGTGACTACCAGCCAGTGTTCCTCAGGGTGTAACACTGGCTGGTAGTCAGTGATGAGCCCTGTGGAGATCAGAGGCTCAGGCACCGCTGTCAGAGGAGGTGCAGCCCTTTGAAGGTGCTCTCTGTACTGTACAGACAGGCGAGGAGATCTTATTTGAGGTAGCATCCGCCTCCCCAGTGAGGTAAACTGAGCGGTGCTGATGTAATGAGGTGTGGCTGGAGTGTCCTCACAACCACTGGCATTCGTACGCCGACTGACCCGGTTCAACAACAGGCTTTAATTAAGAGGTTTTCTAACCTTCTGCTTGCCTGCAGAAAAAAAAAAAAAAAAGACAGCCAGCTTTTACCAGGATGACAAATCAAACAAAGAGGTGCATTATGCTCGCTTCCTCCTCTTCTCCTCCTCCTCCTCTCTCTCTCTTTCTCTTTCCTCTCACATCTCTTACATTTATCCTCTAGTTGAGTACATTCAAACGTTTGTTGTTTTTTTTTTTCTGAGCTGCAGACAGCCTCAGAGATGTTCCAGCGGAGCTACAGCATGCTCTAATTGTCTAAGTGCATGCCATTGTGTATTAACAGGTGCTTTCTGGATCTATATTACTGCTGCAATTGTAACTTGGCTGCCTCCATGGTTTTCCCCAGCGTTGCCCTGGGAAACTAAGTTTTGGAGGACGGAGGGAGGGTGGGTGAGTGGCTTAGAGGCAGATGATGGATAGGCAGAGGAGAGCAATAGGTGAAAATACTGGTCGCTTCTTATTGTACATGTTTAAATATTCAAGAGGGCGTCCCTGTCACCTTGCATGGAGCAACAAGTTGCAGTCGTCTCTATTACTTTTACATGAGGGAGCATGGAGCCTCATGTTTGTCTGTTGCTACCTGCAGCTGTACACACATGCAGGCTGACCTTCTTCTGATGGCTTGCTCTGGCTGCCCAGCTTTCAATTTCACCCCTTTTAACTCTCCTTTCCTTTCACAGCGGGGCCCCAGAGCTTTCAGAGCTTACCTTAATGGAGAGAGAAAAGTGAAGTACACATGCCTTCTGGGTTATATGTCTTCATACTTGCAGCCTCAGCATATTTAAGTAAAGAGGGAGAATAACCAGAGAGTTGCTCAAAGAGTAAGATAATGGGAGATGGAAACAAAAGTTCCTCTTTCAAGTTCCCAGCCACCTTTTATGTTGGAAGTCCTGACAGCTTTCAGTGAATAAATAAGAGTCTCTTGCCAGTACAACTTGTTCGTTTTGAAGGATTAGTAATTATGTAGCAGAGACACCAGAAGTAGCCTTCTTACACACTTCCTCACTGTCCTCATTTGGCTCCAGGTAGCTTGACCCTCGGCTGTAATTTTTAAGGTGTAATTCATATAGAACTGCAGCGTTTTATAGTTGGATCTTGAGCTGTGACCTGCAGACTCTCAGAGGCCTGATGGGTGTTTTTTTTTCCAGAAGGTTGTATCTAACCCTGCCGTGCCCCTCTCTCTCCTCCCAGTTATTTCTTTAACTGTTCCCACTGGAGCGTACAGAGTTACAAATACCAACAGCTGAAGGCGTTGCTGATTGGCTTATTTCCTCTTGCCTGTAGTCTTAATAGGTTAGTGCTGGATTTGCTGTTTCTTACCTCTGCCCTCGTTCTTTTCTGGTTAAAATTCAGCTGGTCTATCCACCCTGTGCTGTCACAGCTGGCATCCCACTCAGAGCTCTGCCACGCTTGCAGTAAATTAGGCTGTGTATCAGAGGGAAGAGCTCGCCTTGTTCCTGCCAACCATCTGCATAACAACAGACCTTCTATGGAGGACACTGCACTATCAGAGACACTGAAAATAAAAAACCCGTTTGCCTTTAATAACACAATCCAACACGGAAGAATAAAAGAGTTGTCATAATAATAATTCCTTTCCAGAGAACAAACTACAATATGACTTCATTGAGAGATAATTTTTAAGGATAGATAGTTTAAATGTGCAGTATAAAACAGTGAAACATTAAAGGCCACCTATAGTGATATAAAATGACTGAGTCAACATAACAAAGGAAAGTAATAAGAACATATACTAAGAGCTGCACTAGAGGCCCAAGGCAATGACCACAAATGCCCCTGTACATACCTCTTAGTGCATAATAAAATGAAAAAATAAATTAGTGATGCATGATACTTTTCTGATTATGATAAATAACTGGATTTTATTTTGTTATGTATTTTTCCAATAATGAAATTATAGTCATAAATAAAGCCGTTAATACAAATCCAAATTGCTGTCATGACCTCATTCACTTGAGGGTGCAAAGTTGCTAACCTGCTAGCATTGCGTTATGAAGTGCAACAATCTACTTTCTGTCTGCTGTCATTCTGTTTTATCTGCAGACTGAGCAGCCGCAGACTCTCTGTGTAAACCTCGATATTTTAATAACTAATGCACTGACATGTCTGATTTGACAGGTTAAATCTGATCAAAGCATTTATCTAAATACGTTCTAATTTAAATATATTCTTAGGTTAAAATTATTTATTAAAGCAAAGCAATGTTTTGTGAAGTTCTTTGATGTACTTGGCTAGGAAAAATAAATGAACATTTAAAGAGTGAGAGTCAGTCTGTTTGTTTTCGTTGTAATGGGGCTGTCAGTAAGATTTGCTGAGATCAGAGCTATGAATAATAAAACATTACATCTTTGCTCAAAAGTCTGAGCTTTTCCAGTTGTGCATAAATTACAGGTCATAATTTAACTTCTTAAAATGTAAAATTATATGTCATATCATTGGTATCAGCCATGAGAAGCAGGTAATCAATACTGAAAAGGCATGCATCGGTTTAAGATAAGATAAGATAAGATAAGATAAAATAAGATAAGATAAGATATTCCTTTATTAGTCCCACAATGGGGAAATTTGCATTGTTGCAGCAGCAAGTGGACAGTA
>JAQMCX010000021.1:6114145-6233374 GCA_029814765.1 Acanthurus leucopareius | reverse complement strand
TCCCACAATGGGGAAATTTGCATTGTTGCAGCAGCAAGTGGACAGTAAAAGACATAATGTAAAAAGCAGCAATAAGAATAAAGAACAATAAATAATAAGTACAAGCTCCACCTAGTTTATTCATATTAATGCATACTGCAGTTGCATGCAAATAAGGATGTGCATATTCCTCATTGATTTTTAAGAGTGATGACCAGACCTAAAAACCTGCAAACAGATCAATGTAAATTACATTTAAAGGAAAAAAGCAGTGGTGTATCGGCCCATGTGGACATATTATATTAAACACTGTTGGAAACTGCCTTTGTTTAGAAAGCAGCAGCCTTCAGCACATTTTTAATACAAAGTTTGTCTGATAAAATAAAGGTGCTTTTCATGTAGATAATTAAAATGAGAATATTTGGAGCGCACACACACTTCTTTGATTTGATGTTCTGGACAGAAGGTTCTTGTAAAAGAGACTGATTTAAACTGGAAGTAATTTTTTTTTCAATTTATTATTCTTTGGTTTATTTATACACTGACGCTCTTCCCTGCCTGATGTCTGATGTCTAACAGCGCTCAGTCAAACCTTTTCAAATCACAGCCAGAGAAGACCTTGTATGTGCCAAAGAGGTGAGAAAGACAATATTCAGTGATTCGCATTTTCAAAAAGATGACAAGTAATTAACATTTTGAAGCTACAAAACCTTGAGCAACAGTCTGTTTGACACGTGAAAAACTGATTTTATTCAGTTTTTCTGTCATATTTTTTCGATATTAAAGCTGCAATTTACAGTCACTTATGAGTTGTTATTAGCTGTTGATAAAATATGAATCTGTTGTTTTACTTATTTACAAGAGGAAATGCCAAATGTCTGATATTTTGTTTTCCAAATGTGACTGTTTTTATTTTCCTTTATGGAAAATGATAAACTAGATATCATTAGGTCATAAACTATTGGTTGGATGATAGAAGGAGATAGATTTGAAAAAATTGTGAATATTTGCATCTTTTTTTTTCCAGTAGAGCACAGGAGTGACTCATGCAGCCTCAAGCTGTGGCTGTATATGTGACAATAAGTATTAAATTCAAAATGTTTGAAGTTCCTGTGAATTTTTGATTTTTAGCTTTAAAGAATCCGGAGCTCTGTCATGAATGTGAAGCCTGCTGCTTTCTTATCGTCCTCTCTGAGACTTGGAGCCTCTCTTACACTCTCCACTCCCTCTGACCCACTTGTTTAACAGGCCCAATATTAAAGCCACACTAGCTGCCTTTTTTTTTTTTTTTTTTTTTAAATCCATCAAAGCACAGACAATCCACTTTTCCTTCTCACCTCCTGATTCTCCATACCATGTGTCCGCGCATATGATAAGCTGCAACTTCTCTCCCTGAGTTGAAAGTCTGGTTCAGCAGGTGACTGCTGAGAAAAAAAAAAAGAAGACCTTTCCTTTTGGAAGTTTGACTGCTACGATACGGAATATTATTATGACAGCGTGTTTGTTGATAGGTGTTGTGGGTGGGTTTGCAAACACTTCATGTCACGGAGTGAATTGCCCCACATATAAATAACCTACTGAGGGCGGTGGAGACTGCTGACTCAAAGAGTGAGATGTGAAGAATGACTCAAGGAAACGCAGGACAGATCTTCATAACTGTGCAAAAAAAGGGGTGTTAATTACAATAGATGAAAAAATAAAGACAAAAATCTTTCTAATGGATCTTTTTTAATATGCGCAACAACCTTCTTTGGTACAAAAATGTCTTGGGCTCGATCTGTTTTGCATGATCTCACAAACTTAATAGAGTTGGACTACTTAATTAGGCTGTACTGGTCGTCAGAGGTGGAGGGGTTTTTTTGTCTTGCAGTACCTTTTTTCTCTTTGCAGGTGATTTCTCTTCGCCTGTTTGTCTGGTCTTATCTCTCAGTGCCCACTGCAGCAGGCTCTTTTTGTGTAGGCAGGTTAATGCTCTTGACGGTTCGCTCTATCTTGGCAGCGCAGCCCAGGCCTCTTTGGCTGGGCTCACAGATCTTATCCAGCTTCTGATTGCAGGTTCCCATTGTCATCAGCTCTTTTATTATTTCGGTGACCAACATGCTACACTTTTTTCCTGAAGGCTCTGAGTCTTTGCAGTTGCAATTTGGTCCAGAGTTGCTGACTGAAACGTTGCATCCTTGTGATAAAGCGTTCATCAGGAACCTTCCCATCAAGGCTCTTTTATGTGCGTTTAAATGATGGTGGCATTGCGTGGGCTTGCACAGATTGTTTTGACTCTAAGGGTTATTGTCTGCCAGCTTATATGGAAATATATTGGCTGTGAATGACGAAAGTAAAGATGAATAACCTGTTCCCATTTTCTATTCTTATTCTCCTGCCCACACAACTTTTACCCCCGCTGTGTACAAGATGAGGACTTTGTATACTTTTGCACAGCTTTTTCGAAAAAACGTCTCCACAAACTGCAGTTTGGAAAGTTTTATGGGATTTATTCAAAACAAGCGGTAGAAATGCAAAGAGGTCATTTTGTTTGGCGGGTGTTTGACTCGTTTAGCATTTAAATTTCTGTCAGGACTCAGACTTTTTAAAACTGATACCAAGAAATGTTACGAATTTTCATGTTTTATTTTTCTTTGCAGCTTAATGTTTGTCTTGTAGGCAGCATAGCCTACTCAGCTTTTCACTGCCGTTGCGGATGCTTAGTCACAATAATAAGCCATAGTACATATGCTCAGCATTGCCAGCCATTGTAATGGGGCCCTTGAGTCAGGTCCTTGTTAGCTGATGCACAATAAGCTCCCGCCTAATGAAGTGTAAACTAGAGATCTGGGAGCTCCGAGGGGGCCAGATAAATATGGCCGTCGGCCTTGGTGCGCAGCTGAGAGCTCAATGCTAATGCTATTAGCCGGGAGGTCAGTCCATTCCTCCTCACCCTTGCTCAGTCTATCAGCACTTCATAATGTGGGGGATGGAAGGGTATGGTGTTGAAAGAGCAGATCACACTTGAGTGCGATATCTTTCCGAGAATGAATAGAGTGAGAAAATGGTTTTACAACAAGCGTGTAAGCTTGATCGCAGCTGCGTTTGAATGACTGAGGACCTCCTGCCCTTGACGGGCTTCATCTGTGTGAAGGTTTGTTCGGCTGGAGAAAGTTGCACTTCTGTTGTGTTTCCATCTGGCCAGCTTCCTCTCGTCCTGCCTCGTGTTCATTAGCAGTCCATTTGTTGCTCCTGTCCTGAGGAGCCTCCCTTTGCTGCTAACTGGCTCAGCTCAGCCTAATGCTGCTGATGATGAGTCTTTAATGTACAGATGGTCTACTACATTTAGCCCTATAGAGCCTTTGCACTTTTAAATGCATTAGTTTGGCCATTTTTTTTAAAGTGTCCATCTCTGAATCGATTATTTTTTCTACCTACTGGAAGTCTGAAGGTTTTTACGGAGTGAACTTCCTTTTTCTTTCAATAAAAAGAAATGTCCTTTGATTTCAAAATACATTACCTATGAGCTGTTTCTGTGTAAAAATGCGTGACATACAGTGTTCATTCATGAACCATTCTGCAGTTTGTGGTAAGACACTGTTAGTATTCATCGTGAACCATTTCCCTGTGTGTTAACCCTTATGAATACATTATAATGCATATATTATGCATTAAATAATTGTAATTCAGAGAAAGCGCTATCGTTCCTGAATAGCTCTTTCCTGATGGTCATGTGACGGTGTTCTGGTGTTTGCTTGCACATCCGTGCACAAACACACAAATTAACCCTTGGCATGTTTCTCTTCTAGCCAACGCCGGGGCCTGTTTTCCTAAGCAAGGTAACTCACCGGGCAAATGGCTCCCTGCTAATTTTTCATGCTATGAGTTCATTCGTTTTTCCAGTCACATAGTTTTTTGTGTAACCATACCGTCCGCCCCCCCCCCCCGGCTGTCTCCCTTCCCTTCCTCTGTGCCTTCCACCTTGGGCTGTGTTGTCTGTCAGTTAGAGCTCTGATAAAAGGCCAAGGGCTGTCAGAGTGACGCGCCTCCTTAAAAACGGGCAGCAGAAATCAGTAACCTCCAGATAAGAGACAGTGAGAATATGTAGAGGAAGTGGCAGAAGGTGTCAAGGGATGGAAGGAGAGCTCAGATAGATGGACAGGAGCTGGTGAAAAAGAGCGAGAACAAGGACAGATATGAAAGAAAATGTTCCCTCATATTCCCATCTGACTTTCAATCACCTCAATTTTTCGGCATTTTGTTTTTCCTCTGTTTCCTCAGAAAACAATGAAAGCTACTTAAGATGACAAGTAGGCATATCACAACGGAATATCCAGCAAAACAAATTCAGTTTGAGTCTCCTCCTTTGATGTATTGCAGAAGCATTTTACTTTTCTCATTTTTCTTCCCTTCAGAACTTGAAATCAATAATTCTGCAGGGAACCACTCCGTCCTGGTGGCAAATAGTCTAACATCCCATCCCACTTTTTCTCTCTCTTTCCCTCTCCCTCTCTTTTTCTCGCTCTGCTGTCCTCTCTGAACCTTTTTTTTCCACTCCTCTCTTCTTCATTTGTTTCCACCCGTGTGTGCCTGCTCTGTGTGTATGTACGTCTCCACCTTGAAATCTCTCTGCATGCTCGTGTGGGTGGTGATTCACCTCCTTCTTGCACACTTTTCCTTCCCTTCTTCCTCTCCTTCATCCTTCCCTTCCCCTCCTCTGTCCTCCGTCCTTTAGATCCCGAGCGTGGTGGCAGTCACATGATCTCCACAGATGACCTGGAGTATCCACGAGAGTACCGGACGCTGGGAAACAGCGCTCGCCGCTTCTCCAATGTGGGCCTTGTGCACACGTCGGAGCACCGCCACACCGTCAGCGCCGCCCAGAGCCTGGAGGCCCTCACCAACCTGCACAAGGCTGACATGGAGCGCAAGAGGGACGCCTTCATGGATCACCTGAAGAGCAAGTACCAGCAGCAGCAGCAGCAGCAACTGCAGCATCCGCACCACAGCCCACACCACAACCCGCCATCGCCCTCCCCTTCCCACGCCAGCATGAGGGGCACGTCAGAGCGGTCTGCGCGAGAACAGGTACGCAGCTCACCTCCGCATGAGGCTTTGTTACCTTGGAAAGAATTGTGCATGACAATAGATCATGCCCAAAGTCACTGTCAGATTATTGTTAATATATATTGATGGGTACAATTCGTGCATCTGTTTTCGTCTTATCACTTTGCTGCCATCAGGAGACTCTTATGACACTTCATTTGGTGCTCAGTACGTGACTTTTACCGCAATCAAACCGGTCAATACTGCCAATATGGTGACAGAAAGGACTATCACGTTTACTCTTAATGGTCTGGCTGGCATCAATATGTATCTCGAGGCAACAAAAGTCTCTTGTCAGATAACATCTAGAGTGAATTGAAATAATTGAGGGGGAGAAAAATAAAAAATTAGAAGGCAAAGCTGCCAGGTGGTCTTTGTGTCTGTTATTAGAGTTCATTAAATTGTCACAGCCAAGATTTTCTTTGTTTCTCTGCTGCCAGAACCTGCAGGACTGTAGATAAAAGGGGCAAGACTGGCAATGTTGAGGTGTGAAGCAAGAGAGTAAAGTCATACATACATATTAAATGCACATATGCTAATAAGTTCTCCAAACACCCAGGAACAATATTTGTGCTTTGCTCTTTTTTCAATCAATTCTTCTCCCACTCAAAATGGAATTTAAACTTTGACCAGTTTCACAGTGTCAACAGCTGTTTCTCGTTTTTTTCTGTTTTATTTGCACAAACACACACACGCAAAAACTGTAACGCACACAGATACACATTTTAAAACTGCTGCTGTGTGTGTGTTTGTGTGTGCCATTAAAAAAAGAGTAAATCCAGTAAATTTTATGAAAATCAGTAAAGAGGGAAGAAAGAATAAAGAAGAGAGAGAGAGAGAGAGAGAGAGAGAGAGAGAGCGATTGAGCAAGGGTGGGCGGGTGAAAGACAGGTGGAGTCCTCAGTTGCTGTGGCAACCTCTCCCCATAAATGGCAAGTAGGGATATCGCATTGCAAAGGTCAGGTTGTGAAGAGAAGAGGGAATTGTACAATAATGAAGACAGAGTGGAGAGAAGAACGAGTGGAAGGCGGAAACAAAAAAGAAATAAGAATAAGAATTGCAAGCAGCAGCCGAGAGAGTGGACGGATCCTGAAGTGACAGGGCATTTTCACTGCACGCTGGAGGAAGCAGCAGAGCCCAGGATTCCTTGTCATCTCGTGGATGTGCAGAGCGTGGACGGAGAGGAAGGAGGGAGGGGGGGAGGAGGAGCCGGAGAGGAGCGCAGCAGCCAGTCAAGCAGCCCGCTGCTCAATTAGCTAGCACCAGCAGGAGCCAGCCACCCATCTGCGAAGGAGTTAATCGGCTGGTGTTGTAATGAATTAAATAAAGAGTTTCCGCCGCATGTGCTACTGGAGAGCAAGACAGAGAGAGAGAGAGAGAGAGAAAAAGAGAGAGAGAAAGAGAGAGAGAGGGAGAGAGAGGGAGGGTTGGAGAAACAGAGGGAGGGAGAGACGGGCAAAAACGCGATGAGGATTCGCTGCACCTGATGGACAGCCTGGGATGACTGGAGTGGTGGACAGGCGCAGGTGCACTGCAGGTGAGACGGGGGCTGGAAGCTTGAAATTGGAAGCCTGGAGGATGTTGCAGAGACGTGTGTGTGTTTGTGGGATTAAAAAAAAGAAAAAAAAAATGTGCCAGCTGGGATTAGATTCCACGCCTGTTGTGTTTTTGTTGTGGTTCTTGTGGTTGACGGTGTGCATATGCTCAGCAGACAGCAGCCCAGGCTGGATGAAGGCTGAGTGGACAATAGTGTAAACTGCACACAGAGCCTTTTTTGTGTTGTGCATCTGATTGGGTGACTGTTCATTTAGCTGTGCAAGAACTACTATAGTGCAGGTGTTTATGAAGCTGAGAGAGAAACAGAAAGAGAGAGAGAGAGAGAGAGAGAGAGAGAGGCTGCAGTAAACGTCAAGACACCAACCAGTCAGACCAGGGGAGGATTGAGGGAGGAATAGAGTAAGAATGGTGTGAGATGGGGGGTGGGGGTGTGTGTAGGGGGGGTGCAGAGAGGATGACGACATGAGAAAGAGACGAGGTGGAGGAGGGGTGGTGTGAGTGCAGCCTGCTTTACATGCAGGTCAGGTAACGCAGCGCTTCACTCAGCGAGGCTACGTCCTTCTGCTGGAGCTCTGTGGCCAACTCCAGCGAGAGCACACACACACACACACACACCTGTGTCGTTACCTAGAAGTTGGGGACTTCTATCGCGCCGCCACCCACCCCCCCACCACCACCACCTCCAGCCCCCAAGCTTAATCTGACATCTCAAATATAATGTCAGCAACACTGTCTGCTGCTTGGGGCTCACCCCATATTTAATTCAACAGGAGGTTAAAAACGATGAACACTGGAGCTCAGTAGTGGAGCCTCGGGCGAGAGTTGTGCTTATCATCCAGGATTATGCCCTAATGAGCTGGCATGATAACGACTGACAGTTATAAAACATGTCTTAAATATATTTTCTGCACAGGGGAGAATGCATTGATTGCGGTGTTCATTTTTCAGGATGGAGAATTGATGAGGGGGGTAATAACACGCGTTGAGTCGAGCCCTCTCGAGTTTGCTCTCACACACCCTCTCAGTGCAGTTGTTTGCAGCTCAAAGTCCAGGTTCAGTAGATCTGCTGCTGTCAGCAGAGCGGCGGGTAAAACAACACGGGTGTCGGTGCAGAGTGACTGTGTTTACTTTACCTGACAACTGTAAGTAAGCCTGATTAAAGCAACAGACGCACAAGACCACAAATTACTTCTACGCCATTAAAGCCAGCCATCAGAGTAATTTAGCTTTGTGGGAAAATAAAATCATTAGCGTTGCCTGAATAAGTGACCGGCAATTATTTATGATGCACCAGTGGTGCTTCTGAGCTGCTTTCACTTGGACTGTCATGAAGCTTTACTGGCCGACTGCGCGGAATAAATGACTGACACATGATCAGGTAGTCAAGGCCGATATGAGTGCAGCCTAATAAGACCTTGTATTATCTTATTACTGAAAGAGATCCAGTTTACCCATGACCTCTTGCCCCTGAGTGTGAAGGAGAATTACCTCTCTGACAAGGCAGGCGAGCAAAGTTTTATAGGTTACAATCTCACTGTCCTGTAAAGATGAACAGCCTTGTTTTTAACACATGGAATGATGCGTTTTTGAGATTATCACCTTTTTTTAAGGTGTTTTTCTGTTATTAAACTAACCCACAATGGAGAATTGAATCATTTAGACTTGAGACACACATTGTTTTCACTGCACGGCGATAAAATATGGCAACAACGTGTAAGAATAGAAATTCTCTTTAGTGTCACATCAGAGAGTTTAGTTTAATCATAAATGCTGTGACATACATTGGGGGAGATTTGCTGTATATGTAATGTGGAAATGAAAGTGTGGGTTGAGATTACGCTCCATATCATTTCGAGTGTCCCACTTGTCTCCTTGCCTGTGAGTCTCACCGCTCTCAGATATATGCACTGTTTTTTTTTTCAACCTTTAAAATTAAAAAGAGCACAGAATCCTTTTCCTTAAGCCAGACAGGATTTGCTGGACAGAATATCACAAAGCAAAATGTCTTGGCGTTGCCCTCTATGTTTTGGAATGCAGGTCATAATATGACAAATGTATTATTTCGACCCATTAGAGTTGTAATGGGTTGCATTAAGTTTTTATTATTGTGTCTGACCTCTGCCTTCATTATATTACCACTCTGCTGTGTTTCTTTTTCTATGCTATTCCTGCACTTATACCACTAGTATTAATTCTAATAAAGTTCTGCAGGAGTGCCAAATATGTTCAAAACAATCAGTATGAATTATTAAAAACCTTACATTTTTCAGTATCCTGTTGATGTACCACGCACCACTTTCCCATGATGCAATGCATAAAGCAAATAAGAGTAAACATGGATAAAAGGTATTAGAAAATTATCACTTTCTGTTTCTGTTTTTGTTTTAAATAGCATTGTGCTTTTTTAGAGAATAAGTTAAGGAAACTGTCGAAGAATGGCATCAGAGCAAAGTGAAGGCACATTAAGTGAAAGATAAGGTAACAGTAAGGTATTATTCTGTTGATAATGCTCTTTTTGATGCTGGTGTTTACAGAAATAATCCAAGCTCGTGTCGAGACAATATTAAATTGGAAGGTTTATAATGAAAAACCCACAACTATCATAAATCAAAGCTTGCCTGTCATTTTTTTTTTTTTTTTTTATCCCTGCGCCTGGAGAGTAATGTGGATCCTGCAGAAGGAAGGCTGAATGGACTGAAAATTGCCTGCAGATAAGAATAAGCACTAGGATAAGAGTTTGGATTAGAATTAAAATTCATGACCTCTGTACAATCCTTTTTTTTATTATTTTCCATGTCATTTTAAGGAATTTCTGGGCCATCAGTGGCTTGACCTGGTTTTAACTGTGGGGTGATTACATTTTAACGGAAAGCTTAGTCCTGAGGCCAAGTCCAACACGCGGGCACCTTTTGATAGAGCAGCAGGAAGGGAAAATGGACAGAGGAGAGGTACAGCAGGATCTGGTGGGGAATTAAACAGACGAGGTTCAGGTGGAAACGTTGGGACAGGTGGATCGAAAAGCGAAAGAGACGGCAAGAGAGAGAGCGAGGGGGAGACAGACTGTTGACTTGCCTGTGGTGGAGAAGTCTGGGAGAGAGGCCAACGACGCAGAAAAAAGAGGGGGCCGCTGTTTGATTCGATTTCACCCTTTTCATTTCCTCCCCTTCGCCAGTTAGAGCCAACAGCACAATCTTGTTTCAGGTGCGCTGTAATCCAATGCTTGCAAAACACAGCCACCCCCCCTGCATTAACAGAGATCAGACCTAATGAATGTGGTTTGGGTCGTGGTATTAGTGGCCTGTCAGGATGGGAACAGTTCAGGAAATGCAACTGATAATGCTGTTTGAGAGGGATGCGTAGTATTTATGTGTCAAATACCTGCATTTAGCCTCTTCAGTCCAATTTGTTCTAACAATGGTTTCTCTCTGTCACTTAACTTCAGCCATTAGTAGAAAAGTAAGTGTCTAACTTTTCTCTGTCTGTCTGTCTCTCTCTTTCTTTTTTTGTCCTTCATGAACTCGACAGCAACAGCCCAACTACTGGAGCTTTAAGGTCAGTGCTGTGTGTGCGTGTGTGTGTTCCTGTGTGTCTGTTATTCTCCTGTCTCCTCTGTGTGTGTGTGTCTTTTGTGTTGTGGGATCACAGCAGACTCCTCGGGCATCACCAGCCTATCTCCTTAGTGCTCTGGCTCATCCAACACCCTGCTCACTTGGGATCTCTCAACTCTTCTGGCAGTGTGAGTGTGTATGTGCATATGTGTGTGTGTGTTTGTTGTGTGTGTGTAGGGTTGCAGTGGCAGAGAGGTGTCAGGGGGTGCGACAGCTTAAACTTCTCCGGCTCCATTTAATCTGCAGAAGACGATTCTCTCGGGATTTATGATACCTCGCTCAGCTGGCATTAATGGCTGGAAGCCACGTGACCTCGCTGAAGTATTACTCAGACTGACTGAGACATTAAGAAGACATTTCAGATGTGCTGCTGCTTTGGCATTACTAAAATAATGCTTTTACATTTGCACGGAGGTTTGAGTCATGGCTGGCCTGCTGAATGCGTTGCATTCTCAGGTTGCAGAGAGGAAACATGGGTGGTTTTATGCTGGAGAAGTTCAGTCAAGTATTGAAAGTGGGCATCACTTATGGTGAATTTAAAGAGTTGAGCCTTTTTGTCAGCTGACTACTTTGTTGTGGCGTTACGCCACACAGGCAAGCAGGTATCTTAAAAAAAAAAATCTGTTGGTGTGTGTGTGAGAGAGAGAGAGAGAAAAGGAAGGGCCCAGGGCTAATCTGTGTGCAATCTTCCCTGAATCCCCGTCCACAGTATCATTTGGACAGGGTGGAAATGTCACTGCATATCAATGGTCATATGCTCTGACCACAGGGAAGGCCAGGCAATTTATCCTTCATTCCCACAAGTACTTTAGCCTCAAACTGGGGTTTTGTGAAATAGAACATAGAGCCTTTTAAATCAAATTTAGTCCCATAACCATTTTAACTCCGCAGGACCGTCTGGTGATCTGCAAAACATTGTGGCTTTAAACATCAAGCAAACACAATGTGCTGTTTTTTGAATGAATGTGTCTCTGACAATACTAATACTGCTGAAATGTTAAGCTCAAAAACAGTAAAGCTGCCTTATTGATCTACCTGCAGGTCATTTTCCCGATCAATCAATTCATAATTTGGTCCACAAAGAGTCAAAAGGTATCAAAATGCTCATCACATTTTCTCAGAACCAATTAGACGCCGTCAGATATCTTGAACTGTCTGACCAACTATTCATTTTCAATAACAGAAAACAAGAAAAATAACCATATAGAGAAAAAAAAGCAAAATTATTTTCTGCTTCAAAATGGAATAACCAATCAATAAATCTTTTAATATATGCAGCTCTGTGAAATAGCCTGGTATTTTCGTTATGTTGCACTTCTTTCTATAGTACGTCACCGTTGTGTTAATCATTTAATGTTGTTTTGCAGAAGCCAGAAATCGAATGCATCAAGTGGGTCCAGTTTCATCACCACATGAGAGAGAGAGAGTTAGGATTTATTTATTGGCCCCATAAGGTGCAGCAGTAATAAAAAAATGTGGAATGAAACAGCCAAAATGGTCCATGTGGTAACAGGTCTTAAGCTATTTGCTTTAAACACACACTGTTGTTGACACCTTTTATGTTGACGCCTCATCCTGCTCAATTTTTCTTCATTTCACACTAAAGCCTCTGAAAACTCTCGTCCCACCTGCTCTGAGCTCGACTCTCCTCGGGTTCACCTGGCTGCTGAAAATAAACACGACATGAGGCTGCTATTAGAATTACTACGTTTATTTTATTACTTGTGGAAAAATGTGTACATCGTCAGCGTATTACATTGACACACTTTTTAAGCCTTGAAAATAGCCATTAAAGGTGCTGGCTATGACACAATGCAGGGTTAAATGCACATCAGAGATGACATTTTCTGGAACGTGCAGTTCCTCGGCATATTTCAGGCTCCTATTTCTCTGTTTTCAGAAAATCTCAACAAAGAGAATCTCCACCAGTAATCTCAGCAATCTTCTCTCTCTGAACAAAGCAATTTCATCGATGCAAAATTCGCTGCAATTTGGCAGAGCAATTTGTTCCATGCATTGATGACGCCGGGCATTTTAAAGAGACAGGACTCTGGATGTGTGTGTCGCCGGGGTTGGGAGATTGAGTCTCCAGGCTAAAGATTGGCCTGAGAGTTGAAAAAGATGTGAGAGAAATGATGATAGTGTTGGAGGAGACAAACAAAATGTGAGAGATGGATCGATGTTAGGGAGCTGTTTTCTCTCTCCATTTTCTAAAAGTGAGAGCTGTGAACTTTATTTATATATTGAAAAAATAAAAAGCCGGGTTATGAGAAGAGGGAGAAAATGCAGACTCAAAAACCTTAAAATGCCAAAGGCAACAGCGTGAGCACGGCACAGAGACGGGGCTTTGGCCTCTGCCACTGAAGACCGAGGTGAAGGCAGACATGTTGACGTAAAGCAGCTCAGCAGGAATCAGAAGGGAGCTTTTGGAGAGGTGGGAGAAGACAAATGAGTGACAGGGGATAAATGGTAAAGAGAGGAAGAGAAAGACAACAGGAGGCAAAGACCAGACACAAGCTTCTGAGGAGGAGAAGGGTATAACTAGGAGGGAAAACAGAAAAAAAAGGAGGATAGATGAGATGTTGTTAAGGTGTGAGGGTTGTGATATTAACCATCTAACACCTGTCTCTCCAGAAATACCCAGGAGCCCAACACTTAATCATCATTTCACACATATCAAGCTGTCTTTGACTTTTCTGTTTGACATGAAGTCTGTGTTCGCTCGAGTCCAGCAGGGTTTCTTATTACATGGAAGCTATCACTGTGCTGAAGGTGTAAATACAGAAACCCTGATCAGGTCTGTCAACTTTCAAAGACTTGATTCAGACCAGACAATCATCTGGATGGAGGACGATATGATCAGTCCATCTGCTCTGCATTAAACAGTCTTATAACTTTTAATACATTTAAAAAAACAAAAAAAAAGGCTCAGTACAATTTAGAACAGATCTTTTGACAGCAGCCTTCAGGGAAACTGGACAATGAAACTGCTCGTACTGCGAGACAGCTGAACAAAATTTCTGACATGCCAGAAATCTGTCTGAGCGCCAGAATGTTGATGATTCAGGCACTTATTCAGGCCTCATAACCCCCCCCAACCAAACTGCCCGTCAGGCGACAACTGATTTGGCTGAAATTCACCCTGATTCCAAAACGAGTTGTAGCTACCGATTCACGTCACAATCTGGATAATCTGTAGTGTTTTCCTGACTTTAAATGGATGTGAATTACAATTAAGATTCTTTTACATCTAACTGTCCAAGAGGCAGCAACACACTCTGAAACAGTTTTCTTCTTGTATTTTTTTTTTTGCATCTTTCACCAAATCATGCTGGGTGGGTGACCTGCGAATCAATTTTTGGCTGACATTTATGTTTGAAGAGAAGCTTAGAAATTCTCTGATTGCACAAGGTTAAGAGGTTTGCAGGCGAAGCAACACAGAATTGAAGTGTGAGATGGATTTTGATGAGATGTTCTCTCCCAAAACCCAAAAAACCACGCAGAAAGGCTCCCCATCACTTGACCTTAAAACAGAGCATGCCAATGTGTGTGTGAATGCACTTATGCTTGTGTGTGTACGAGCGCTGAAAACAACACAAACAACATTGTGGGAGGTGGCATTGAGTTTAATGCAGTTTTTAGCCTTAAGGTCTGTTGTCAGGCTGCCGTGTCCCGCTTTCCACTCGGTTCTCAACTGTTCTGTGCAAGTCCATCCTGTTCCCCACTTGTTCCTTTCTGCCCTCATAACAGTGTAGAGTTCTCAACAGTAATTGAGTGCTGTTGAAAAAAAGTCTGGATCACTCGGAGAGAGGAGGTGGAGGTGGAGGGTGGGCAGGAGGGAGGAGAGAAAAAAAAATAAGATGGTAAAAACCAGTTTCCCTTCGAGCAGACTGTGAACACCATCATGTATAACACTGGCATGTTTGGGAGGGGGGGGATACCAGATGCATGACCAGATGGTGCATTCACATATAATATTTGCAATGTAAAAATTACTGCAGCGATATATTTTCTGTTTTCATATCACATAAACCACAATATGGAAGTCGGTGTTTTGAGCCTGTTGTAACAAGGCAAGCTGACTAAAAGCGTTTATAATGACAGCTGCGGTAAGCCTACACACACACACACATACATGGGGTTTTTATTGTCCTGTTCCTTATTGTCTTGTTCAGCGGCACATTCATAGCTGTTGTTGTGAAAGCAGATCATTACTGACTTTCCCTGCACACACTTCTTTTTTTTTTTTTTTTCTGCTGCTTCAGAGATTTTAAGGTATAAGTCTGCAGACATTGTGAGAGGCGAGCTCAGTCATGCAGCACTGTATTCTCAACCCCTCTCTCCTTTTCATAGAAAGCTCCAGCTATGTTGTTTACCCTTGAAATGAAAGTCTCACATGCACTGAATTGGCCCTGCGTTTCTCTCTCAGTCATGCAGGGAAAAAAATAAACAGATATTTTCAGCATGTTTTAAACTTGGTGGTCTTTTCAGCCTGAAAGTTGTCACTGCACATTTCCATCGCAAAATCTATTTCTGGATGTTACTTTTCCTGAGTAATAGGGTATCTGGGGAAATATTTCACCGTCATCTCTGACTTGCCTTTTCTTATTAGCATGGAGAAGGTGACACCTGGTTTATTGAGTACCTAAAAAAAAAAGATTGCTTTTGGTATTCACAAGAATAATTCTGAATTCTAGAAATATTTGCTTATTTGCCCTTTAACCAAGAAATAGGTGAGAATATTAATACTTTTTCTGTTTGTGCAGTAGTTATGAACCTACTATGTGCAGCCAGTTAGCCCGACTTACTACCAAGACCAGCAACTGTCTTGTTTTTGTCCAGAGATAACAAAACTAGCCCCACTAAAGCGAACTAACTATCATTTTACATCTTGTTTGTTTGATTCATGCAAAAATCCAGTCATTGTGTGCATGCCATTTCATATGTAGGGTACAAATTTCTTCATGCCTTGCAATTGCACAAAACCAAGACAATGTCTGTTTCTCAAATTTGTATGTAGCCATGCCAGCTGTTTTCTTTAGGCTTTCAGTCTTTATGCTGAGCTTTGTGCTTATACAGACATTAGAGTTGTTGTTGTTAATTTTGTCTTTTAACTCTTGGTAGGAGGGCAAATAAGCATATTTCCCCAAATGTTGAACTATTCCTTTAAATATAGAGCAACTGCATTTATTACCTTGAAGAGAAGGGACACCAAAAGAATCAAGCTCATTAAGGTGGTTTAGCACTAGACGGAGTAATATGAAATGCTGTAGCACCCCAAAAATTAGATTATTGACTCTTACCCCACTAATATCTTCTATATCCCACTGTTGCCGGCCAGAATATGACACACTGCAGTACGTGCCGCTCCTCTGTGGTGCTGTTGGCGGCGTTTTTGTTCAGTGTGGTCACAGTTTAGATAAATGACCCTATTAGAAAACACAGTGGGGGTTATCTGTCAGCATCACCGTCCCTCTGCGTGCTCAGACACTGTCTGCCACCACTATCACTGGACACCATCACTATCATTCTGTGTGTGTGGGTGTGTGAGTGAATAATGCATGCTGGTGACAAAAGGAGTGTACATTGTAAAAAAAGGATTTTTCTGTGTGTTGGTTCTGATGGGGTTTGTAATTTTCCATATAAACACACATGTGATAAGTAATTCAAAGAGCAGATCACCAATGAAACGGAGTCACATGTGGATTTAGCCCATTTTGTTTAGTTTTACTGTAGAGCATCAAGATTTAGCTGATTAATTAATTGATAGAGGTTTAATCAGCCACTCAGTCAGTCATTTTAACTTCCTGATGAATGAGTTAAAAATGGTTAATTACAATTGGAGCTACAATTGGTTATTTCCATATCTCAAGCAGTGACACTGGCTCTGTGAGGTTCTACCAAATGCTAATGTCAGCAGGCTACATGCTCACATTGCCAACGTGCATATATTAATTAGGTATGTAAAGCATGTTAACAATCCTAATTTAGCTATTTAGCGTGCAGACATTTGTTAATTAGCACTTTCACAAAGTAAATCTGAGGCTGATGGGAATGTTATTGGTTTTGCAGGTAATTTATCATGATTTTTTTTTATTATGTCTGCAACATCTAACAGTTGTTGATGTATTTGAGTTTGGGCAAAAGTGGTGGACTGAAACACTGACAATACCATCAATATTCAGCAGTCAATAGTGTCCTGCTTGCATGGCTAAAAAATATAAATTATTCTCTAGTTTCAGTTTCAGCAGTATTACGAATTGCTGCTTTTCTCTGATTTATGTCACTGTAAAAAACTTAATAAAATTTTAACTGTGCAGCATGGCCGCCTGTCTTACTGCCCAATTAACAAAATCATAAATGGGTGAATGAGTGCAGTTTAGCTGAGAGTCAATGAGCATAGAGATGGCCCTCGGTGTAGCTTCTGTCAGACTCAAATACTAATTAAATACCAGATTAATCAAAACCACAGTAGATCCATGCTGCAGTTGGATTCAAGCGGAGCAGGGAATGATGTAAATACTTGGAAAAAGGGAGGAAAAAGAAGGTTGTGTTCATGGTGCAAGGAGGAGGAGACAGGCAAAGCTACTGTACTGTGGCTAAGGATGTGTCTGCTTCTTGCCATCCAAACAATCAGCAGACAGCATTCTGGGAGCTCATTACAGCAGCCTCTGAGCTGGAGGAGACGCTACAGTGGTGGGGGATCAGGGAGCCAGTTCAGTGAGCTCAGCCCCAGCTGCTCTAACAGACTTTCAGTGAGATGCGCTTGGGCATAGGCTGGCAGGATAAAACCCCACAGTGACAGCCCAGGATTTGCATGAGCTTCTCCTCCCTTCCCACAAGCGCTGGTTTAAAGTTTGTTGCAGCGTGGGGGACAAGAGTTTGGATAAGGGCGTGCAAGAGGTGTGCAGAGTCGAGCAAAAAACATGACATAACTTATGCTAAGCCGGAGCACAATTTCCGGCTGATTTTTGCTACTCACCCACCATAGGTGATTTAAGAAGGCTGATGCCCTGGAGTGCTGTGCCATGTGAGAACAACTAAATTGTGCCTTTCTGCTGCAGCATTCAACTGATGTCACATACTGTGACGCATGTAATTCTTAGTGAATGGCTGGTAGCTAAAGCATTGTCAAGGTCTTGTTAATCTCGTTATGTGGTTCATTGTGTGATGTCTCATTGTGTGCTCAATGTCTCTTTTCCGGTTGGTCTTACTCTATTGGCCCAGTCCAATCCATTCTCTCCGCCTTCACCTCTCAGTAAATGATTGTGTGTGTGTGTGTGTGTGTGTGTGTCAATGTGTCCTCTCCTCCCGCAGAGCCGCAGTCCACGGCATTCCCAGTCTACACAGTCTGGGCTTGCCGACCAGGCCGCCAAGCTCTCCTTCGCCTCCGCCGAATCCTTGGAGACCATGTCAGAAGCCGACATCCCCATCGGGTTCAACCGGATGAACCGATTTCGTCAGAGCCTGCCGCTGTCCCGCTCTGCCAGCCAGAATAAGCTACGATCTCCAGGTTAAGATTTGAAGCACTGCTGGCAGGCTCTGTCACGACATGCTGGTCGGAATCAAGGCGGATTTGCAGCTGCCTGTTTACCTCATGCGGCTGTGAACTGCTGTGCTCACAGAGAATGGGATGAAGTGTTACACTCTCATCTCATTTACTGGAACAGTTTAAGTTTATTTAATTGGTCTGTTACAGAGAACTGGAGAGTAGTGAGTCCTTGGAAAAATACAACTTTCCTAAATGTTTATAGACCTCATAGCAAGTTGATCATTTTTTCAGTGCAGAAACAATAAATTTCACTTGTACTCATGCAGAATATGTGAGCAAATCTTGTTTCATAACATCTGTGCAGGTGCACTTTTTGTATATCTATGTGTATAATTGAGTTTTTAAAGCATGCTACTTTGTTCAGGTAGTTATATCAGTGACTGTCTGACTGTAAAAGTGCACTCCTGTGTTAATCAAACAGGACTGAGCCTTTGTTTTTGTGGAACTGCAAAAGTAAAGAGAGTCAAGGACAGGTTTACTACAAAAGGGCCTTGGGAGTGTGTAGAGAGGATTAGAGTGTAGCTGGCCCAGACTCATAAAAAAAAACCCAAGGTGTGGTGTTACATCAAGTACAGTGAGATGAGAAAAAAACAGTGGCTGTAAAATGAAACTGTAAGCGACTGATGAGTTCAGATGAGGCAGATCAGTGAATTTCCAAGCTCTCCTCTCCATGTCTCTTTACTAACCACTCTGTTTGTTTTTCTTCTCTCCTCAACTCATCTGCAGTTTCTCACTTATTTTGCTTGACTTTTAATCACTGGTCTTTCTTTGCTTGTTTGTTCTTTTTGTTTGTCCCCCGGTGTATGAAGATGAATACTCAGGTTAGTCAGGCGTCAGACTCATTTTTACCTATGAAATTCAATTTTGCAGCATCTGACAGTTTTCCATGAAGTGGGGCTGTTTTGGGGTAATTCATATCCATTACTGCTAATTGATTATTAACAGGAAGTAGATGCTACATTAAAAAAAAAGAAGCAGCAGTAAAATTTAAAACCTTTGTATCTTAGTTGTAATCACTCACAGAGCTGCCACAGCCTTATTTTTAAATTCGGAAAGAAAGAACTAGTAGTTACCGTCAGCAATTATTCCTGCTGATATCTGATAATTAAAATCATCATCTGGATCTGGTGTAACATTTTTTGCTTTACCAGTTATTCTCTCCATCCACTTATTCCATTGTAATTTAACGCAACCGTTCTCCCTTATCGCCCTCCTTTAGGCGTGCTGTTCCTGCAGTACGGAGATGAGACGCGTCGGGTGCACATCACCCACGAGCTGAGCAGCCTGGACACGCTGCACGCTCTTATCGTGCACATGTTCCCTCAAAAGTTGACAGCGGGTATGCTGAAGTCACCCAACACGGCCATCTTGATCAAGGATGAGGCACGCAACGTCTTCTACGAGCTGGAGGACGTCAGGGACATCCAGGACCGCAGCATCATCAAGATTTACCGCAAAGAGCCCATCTACGCTTCTTACCCAGCTGCTGCACATCTGGCTAATGGAGACTTGAGGGTGAGGAGAAGGGAGCTGTGGGAGTGGGGAGGTGAAGAGGGCAAACTGGGTGATTTTAGAGAAGAAACGCTCTCTGATCTTCTATTTTGATGTTTGACAGCTGAGCTTTCAGTGACAGCCATCACAGCACAGTGCTCCTGCATAAATCTTCTTTCCTCTTTGCTAACTTAATAGTTTTTTATATATTTCATAGTAACTTTGACAGGTTGTTGCGTTGTATTTGGGTTACTGATTTAACAGGTATTCCTCCTGGGATCGCATTTTCTTACCTTCATGTAGGCCATCTGTTGCTGTGCAGACACCAGAGAACAATGTTCCTCTGTGAAATGAGCATATTTTAACATCCGAAGCTATTTCTGCTTCAGTGAAGATCAAGGAAGCCTGAGGGAGACCTTTTTTAATTATTTTACACAAAACCCTGCTTACCATCTGCATTAGTCACAAAATATTGAGAATACAACTGTTGTTACCAATGCAAACAAGCAGTGAAAAATGTTAATTATGCCTATGTGCATGCGTGCGTGCGCTGTGCTGTGCTGTGCTGTGTGTTTTATGTGTGTCGGGCTTGTTTCTATTTGTGTAGGCAACAAAAACAGAACGGAAAAAGATGCGGATACACAGCTGACATCCACCTATAAACTGCACATATATGTTTGAATACAACCTCAACATGATTTTTTTTTTTTAATGAAAAAAATGAAAAAAAATGAAATCCTGTAGGAATTATTTGAAGCCACACGAATTTACCCGTCATATTTTAGAGCTGGCAGAAGATGAACAATCCATCTGTTCTTTGTTACTGTTGAAGATTTAAAAAAAAAAAACTGCAATTAATAAGCATTATGCTCCTGTGCATGATGCCGTCCATTCAAAGCAACTTTGTGCTTAAACTGTTATGTTATCTGTTTGGTTGCTTGTTGAAAATGTGTCCATATAGTTTGTTCAAACCCAACCGCCTCCTTTATGGAACATATAGTAGAATTTGTCACTAAGCAAAAGAGATAAGAGGCACAAATGGCTTTGACAAAGTTGACCTTTTAAGATTAGCTTTTATTCTAAGAAGTAAATGAAAAAATAAAAAAAAAACAGGGGTGATTAAGGCAACAAAGGTGGTTATTTGACAGATAATTTGGCTTTTGAAAGCTGCACAATTGAGCGAAATCCAGACAAGAGGAAAAAGAGGCAGAGGTGAGTTTAAAAGACTTTATTATGCTCTGCGAGGACAACAAGAGGAGGAAATTATAAGTTAAGTCAAAGCAGTTGACATGAATAGTTTTTGTTGTCCTCACTATGAATAAGAGGCTTCCTCTCCTGTCACAGATTAATAGACTAAATGGACAAAATAGAATGAATTTATATGTTTGGAACTGAGATTTTATTAAATACCTACTTGGTGTTATGTAATGACAAGCCATTGACTTGTGGATTGGTTAAGAAAAACACAAATAGAGAATCACAGTGCTAAAATTAAGGATGTGTGACCTCATGAAATCTTTTTTATTCTGGTCAGACACAGTTCATTTTTCTTCTGTCATTTGCCTAATTAAATAAATCAGCGACAAAAAAGATTTTTCGAGTCTGAATTCTGCAACTTGACAAATAACTGCTCTCTGGAGAAATTACTGTTGTTCTTTTGGCTCCTCTGACTGTTTCAGGCTGTCTGGTATCAGTCAGATCTCAGTTGTCTTCATGTTGAACGGACACATGGGAAACACAGCGCTCTCATCCGTGCATCGCCATGGTAACCCCTTATCCCCATTTGTTTGTTTCAGAGGGAGATGGTCTACTCCTCTCGTGACTCCTCCCCGACTCGCCGCCTCAACACCCTCCCCTCCTCTACGGCCTCCTCTGGCTCTCCGTCCCGCTCGCGTCTCTCCTACAGCGGGGGCCGTCCTCCATCCTTCGCCGGGTCTCACTCCCAGCACGAACAGCCCCGACATCCCCACCATCCCTCAGCTGGCCACGGGGCCAACGCAGGCCTGTCTCCTTCACCCAGTGCCATCCTGGAGCGCCGTGACGTCAAGCCTGATGAGGAAGTTTCTGCAAAAAACATGGCCCTGATGAAGAACGAGGGGCTGTACGCGGATCCCTACAGCCTGATGCATGAGGGTCGACTCAGCATCGCCTCCACGCAGTCATTAGCCACCATCGGAGACCCCTTTAGTTTCCCCGTTTCCAGTGGCCTGTACCGGCGTGGCTCTGTGCGCTCGCTCAGCACCTACTCAGCCGCTGCTCTTCAGGGAGACCTGGAGGACTCCCTCTACAAGCCTGGAGGTTCGCTCTACTCTGACACGTACTCCTCGGCCACGCTGGGCATGGGTTTTCGCATGCCGCCCTCCTCCCCGCAGAAAATCCCAGACATGCAGCTGAGGGACAGGGACTCTTATTCCAGCTCACCCAGAGCTTCACCGGTCAGGCAGAGCTTCAGGAAAGACTCGGCCTCCTCCTCCGTGTTTGTGGAGAGCCCAAAGTCCAGGCCAAGCTCCGGTTCAGAGCCTCTGTGTCTGACAGCCGGGCCTGGGGAGGGCGGCAGGGCCACGCCCGGCTTTGGCTCTTCAATGTCAGGACAAGATTCTGACACCAGCAGGTCAGTTTCAGTCTAATTTGGTGTCATGTCATTTTAAGTGTGAAAAGAAAGAACTGAAGACATTATTTTCTCAACCAGCTTCTGTGCGATAGGATCCTGCATGAACACAAAATTATCTGCAGGAATTTCACATCAAAGGTTCCTGTAATTTGTGTTTTGTCTGTTTTGAGTAGGCAGAACTATTGCATGTTATAAAGAGATAATTTGCATGTCCAGTTTACATAATGAAATTAGACTGATTGCTATATCAAACTCAATTAAACCACAGCTACATGATTAAAGCTTTATTGCTTCCTCTGCAGCACTGTGTGTTGCGAATTTATGCAGCATGTTGTCAGTTTTCACGTCATCTGCTTTCGCCTTGCTATGTTCATTGTTTGGTGATGCCTCTGTGTTATGAACTTTTGCAGGGATCATCGTCTGGAGCGTATGGAGGCAATGGAGAAGCAGATAGCCAGCCTTACTGGTCTGGTCCAGAGTGTGCTGACCAGAGCACCGGACAGTGACAGCACGTAAGACTCTCCATTATACCCCATTAACTCTGTGAAACTCACAGAGACAGCTGCAGCTCGGACACATACAGTGAGCAGCATTATTGATAGGAGCAGCAACGAGCTTTTATCAGAGCCATTATCAGCTCCATAGCACTGAAGTGCCACATTATTGTGAACTGAGCGTAAGTACAGAGTGATATGTATTGGCTGAAGGGCACAGTGCTATTGATTCATGCATTGATACATACAGATCTGCAAGATAGGTATTTTAGCACAGTTCCTCATTTACATTAAACGTTGTTATCACATCATAATTATAAACACAATAGGTGCACATTAACGAGATAATGCATCAGTCTGATAGTGTCCAGGAGTAAGGTGCTGTTAGCGTTAGCACTGTAATTGCCTTGCCCTGTGGCCGTTGATCCTCAGATGTGGCCTGCTGCGTCTCTGCATGATGGCGGGCTGCCCTCCGGACCAAGGGACGGAGTTCTCACGGCCATTACCTTTCTCTTCCAGCGAGAAGACCGAAACCAACAGTGACGGCTCCGCCACAGGAAGTGAGTACAGTACCGTAACCTGTGACCGTGACCTTTGAACAGATCAGTTCCTCCTCTTGTTACCCTCTTGTTTCTAGCGCTGCCGTGCTAATCTCCGCACAATTCTTTTTTTTTTTTTACTGCTTCATTTTCTGAAAAGAGTGCTCAGAAATTTAAGGAGGATAATGGACACTGATGAACAAATTACAGCCTTTGATTGTGTGATTAGACAGGGTTTGTGCTGATGTGCAAACTGCTGATGGCGAACAAATGACTTGCATAAATATATCACCTCCTCAGCTTATAGAGAGTGGTTATTATTACGCTCCCTGAACAGGTCAAAACCATCAGATGGTGTTAACAGTTTTCAGCTTTTAAAAATCACGCTGCTAAACTCACAAAATTATCATCAAACTGTGTTATGGTTGGTCCATTTGTAGTTTATTTGGAAGCAAAAAAGAGACCCACATATTCATTTTGTTCTCAGTCTTGTTTAGTCAGCGTCAGTGTTCGATTAAGATCTTTCACACCAGCCGACACAAAGCAGAAAAGTATTATTGCGTTGTCTTATTCACTCAGACGAGAAAATAATTAATTTTTTTATCAATTTCTTCCGAGATTGAGCAGTTTTAAGCTTCACTAACCACAAAAACAAAAAACAGTACTATTAAAACTGAAAAAATATACCTTTCTTACAGCCCGGAGCTGTTTGAATGCGTTAAAGAAACAAGCAAAAATAGGAGACTGTTATCATAACCTTGTTGGTGAGGTCATAAGAGAGACAGCTTTGAAGTATTTGGAAGGTTTCGCTTTTGACTCTCTCTGTTCTGGATTTACAGACACTGCAGTGAAATATTCAACTGACTGTCACATGAACTCACAAAATGAATACTTTTCTGCACATAAAATTTCAGCAGATGCGGTGTAAACATGCCGAAGCATTTCTGAATAAAACCTTTATCCTCCTGCATCTCTTTTTCCCTCTCATCCCTGCTCTTTTTTTTTTATGGTCCATAATTTTTTTTCTGTCGTGCTGTTCTGGCACGAACGAACCTCTCCTGTGATCAGACTTTCATAGGTTCCAGTGCAAGGACACTGTTGTCTCTGAAGCATCCTTTAAAAATGATACACCGCCACCAGACTGTGGCCTCACCAGAGTCACTTCTCTGCTGCAGTCAATAACAATGATCATCATTCTGTAAAAATGAACCTCTAAGACCTTCCTCTCCCTCGTTCTCTCTCTTTTTCTCTCTCACCTTCTCATTAATTCCTCGGTAACTGGCTCATTCTTTCTATATTCCAGCTGGACGGCTGAAGCAGAAAGGTAGTTTGCATCTCCTTCTCTATCCCCCTTTTTTATTTCTCTTATCAGACATCTCCCATGGCTCTCTGCTCTCTGTATGGGTGTGTGGTGTTGCTGGGTAGCTGGAGGTGTCTATCCTTTTTTCTCCTGGTTGGTGAAACCCTCCCACCCCTCTTCCTGTCTCAGTCTCTACTTCTTGAATTTCCGCTTGGTTTTTTCCTTTGGGTGTTTCAGCGGGTTGTTTCGTCACAGCCTAAGTACTCCTCTGTAAATCTGTACAAGTGTGTGTGAGTGTTTAGGAGGCTTATATGTGTGTGTGTGTGTGTGTGTGTGTGTGTGTGTGTGTGTGTGTGAGAGAATAGCAGGGGAGTAAATGGCCATACTTAGAAAGCCCTGTGTTAAGATAAGAGCATGGTTATCCCCCTGTGTGTCACTTCTGAACAGATTAATTGCACCTCTATATGGGTTACTAATAGCATGAGCTCACATATCTCCCAGTGGGCTATTAGAGTTTTGTGAATACAGTGTGTGAATCCAAAAAAAGTGCCACTTTTTTTGCATTCCAACACTGTATTTTTTCCAGTGTGTGTGTGTGTGTGTGTGTGTGTGTGTGCCCAGATTTTCTGTATATGTATGTTTCTTTAGGCCTTTATGCTGTATGTGTGTGTGTGTGTATTTGCCCGGATTTTCTGTATATGTACATTTCTTTAGGCCTTTACGCTGTGTGTGTGTGTGTGTGTGTGTGTGTGTGTGTGTGTGTGTGTGTGTGTGTTACCGTTGTACCGTGCGTCATGCTGGCTGACTGCAAATCTCACCGGAGCACGACCCTGTAAACTAACCAATTTGTTTCCCAATGACCTCCTGTTGACCCCCCCATGTCCTGCTCTGTGATTGGCAGCTCATACACCATCAGCACCTCTAGCTCTGATGCCGCCGCCACCTTCTAACACAACCCAGGTGAACAGCGTCGGCCGCTTACAGATGCAGCAACACTTGCAAGGCCTGCAGGAAAACGCCACAGACCTGCGCAAACAGCTCAGCCTGTTACGAAAGACACAGGTACAAAGTATTTCCACTGAGAAAATCCATTTTCCTGATGTTTTTGTTCTCCAAATTCTATGTATTTTTTGAAAAACTTACTTCCTGTTGTGGTATGTAGCCATGCAGATAGTTACTAGTATTTGTTCAGGTTTTTAAGTACTTTTATGACATTCCAGTTCACAATTTGTCTCCTTTTGCCTGCAATCAATTTTTTAAACTTCTTTTATAAAAGTTTTATATTACAGTAGTCTATAAAGAGTTAAAACAGCAGCTCCCAGTTCTAAGTAAAAGGTCACAGTATGAGCGGCAGAGCAGAACAGATAAATATACCAAAGGATGATTAAACAAGAAGGAAAACCTGGGTTATAAAAATTGATTTTGAAAAGCTTTGAGTAACATGTATAGTCATACCGCATGCTTTGTTTCTGTGGAGTTATTCTAAGACTAGAGAATTCAGTCTGATGATGATTTGGTGCAGTTCATACGTTCAAACGCAGATTTGCAGCAACATTTAGAAACCCCAGCTGGTGAAATAGAACCATATTAAAAGAAGTATAAAACACTGAACAGCAGGGAAAGGCAGTCAAATTGTAGAGCGAGAGGCTGTCCGTGGTTTCTGCCTCCACACTAATCAAACATAGTTAAATGGGTTTTTTTTTTCTAGTGTTCTAAGCACTAAAAAGGTACATTTATGTAAGTTCAACAGCAGGAAGTCTTCTCAGAAACACCAATTATTCTGTGTGTTTCAACAACTGTGAGTCAGTTTCAGTCCCTGTTAAAGCTTTTAAAGGAGTTTTCATTAGATCATCCCGAGTTTCTGGAACCTTGTTTCTGCACCAACAGGTTGGCAGGAATCCAGTCACTTTCAGTGAATCAAGTGGCAGCATTTTGATTGGTCAGGGTCCCTCCTGTCTTACTGGAGAGAGAATGATAGGCCACTTTATGCACTTACTTGAGTTTTGATTAATGGTGCAAAATGCTACAAAGTGTTATTTGCCAAAAACATCAAAATTTATTTTCCAAGATTATATAAAACATTCCCATTTTGTACATGCGGTTGTCATCTTTAATGTTTTTGTGGTGTAAAATCTATACAATACAGTATTTCAACGCACGTATACAGGAGCAGCATCTTTGATGTTTATTTGATCTTCACTTCAATCGTGAACCTACAGTATTTTCATAAATTCACATGACACATTGAGGGCATTGTGCCTTTTTGAAGATTAATAACCAAATTGAACGTGTAAAAGATAAATCTCAGTTCATGATGTTTTATAGATGCAAAAAGTCAACGTATATGAGGAATCAGATGAAATGCCATGAGGACGTTAGACTCAAAATAAAGAAATAAATAAAGAACAAAGACTCAATAAATATGCATGAATAGGTCGGTTGGGTTGTACACATTACATGCATGTATGCATTATTATGTACAGTGTGCAGCATGAGTTACAGTATATAGACAGTAATGTGCAGTGAGCAGAATACAAATATATTGACAGTGACAGTGGGTGATGATATGTACATTTTTAATGTTATAGTAGGGATGAGGCTTCCAATTTACTGCATTTATCACCATGCAAGCATTGCCATGGTTACTGTCGGAGGAGTCAGGAAGAGATGCTTTGCTAAATGCTGTCAGTGGCGACTCAGATCCGAATCTTTTGCAGGGAAGAGAAAGAGAAAGAGGAGTAATGGGATTGCTGGATGATAGACATGCAGTGCCTTTATTTCCTCCCCCGACAGCAGCCACAAGGGCTTCTTGAACTGGCTAAGCAGCGAGACAGAGAGTCAAACAGCCGAGGCAGCGTTGTACCCAGAGAGGACAGTCTGCTGTTTACCTCTCTGTTTGCCCAAGTGTGACCTCTCTACCTGGACCCATATTGCTGCCTGTGGTGATGGCCAGCAGCTTAAATTTTACATGTGGCTCATGAATTTTACAGAGCGAGCGTGCAGGAGACAGCTGGGAGGAGAGGGAGACACAGAGCTGCAAGAAAAACAATCCAAAAAATGTATTTTTTTCTGGATTCACTGATATTTTTTTAAAATATGTTATCTAACAGCGTTTGCTGTGTTCGGTCCGTCTGCAGCTCTGATGGGAAATGGTTGGTGATTTTAAATGTTAGCAATATTGTTGTCTTGTTGCACTTCCTGGAACATAAGGCTGATCAATTATTAATTTTTCTTGCTTACCAGGTGCTTTCATCTCAGGGAGTTGTATTACATGCAGCAGTCCTGTAGAATATTCCATTCATAACACTGAGAGGGAGCCGAGCTCACACTCACACTCACTGCTTCTGTCGTGGAAATCCTTATTTCTCCTCGGGGCATTTTTCCGTGCAAGGCGAATATCATACAGACGTCCTGGTGCACACACGTATCACAGGGGGAAATATATGCTGCATCTACAAGGCTAAACACTCACAACGCCTGCAAAACACACATGTATTCAGAGTTAGTGCAAATGCTCTTGTCTGGAAAGAAGGCAGAGGAGGTCATGCGGTGAAACAAGAGGCCATGGTCAGCCCTCTCATGGACAGGACGGAGAAAATATGCAGTTGCTGTAAACAGTTGCTGTGGTCTGTTTTGAAAAGCCCCAGGCGACTGCGATTCTCCTACTTATTGTCCCATTTTTATGCTGCAGCGGCAGCGACAGCAGATTTCACAACTTCTACAAGCTATTCTCATGAGGCTAGCAGGTTACCATTGATACAGTTTATATCCAAGTGCTTGCTGAGTGTATAACATGCCCTGCAAAAGTAAGAGCAATATGTGCTATCTGTTCCATCGTGTTTGAATGTGTGTGTGTGTGTGTGTGTGTGTGTGTGTGTGTGTGTGTGTGTGTGTGTGTGTGTGTGTGTGTGTGTGTGTGTGTGCAGCTGGAGAACCAGGACTCTGTGCGGAGTCTGTTAAAGCGGACAGAAGCCGAGCTGAACGTGCGCGTGGCCGACGCCTTGAGGAAGCAGGAGGATCCTCTGCAGAGACAGCGCCTCCTGGTTGAGGAGGAGAGACTCAAGTACCTCAACGAGGAGGAGCTCATCATCCAGCAGCTCCAGTCAGTGAGAGTATAAGACTCAGGCCTGATCCACATGTGCATAGAAACAGGATTGTTGCTTTTTTTTTTCTAAAAATAATCCCATTTACAAAAGCACTATAACACAGCACTGCAAGCGGAACGCAATGTCCAGGGCCAAACCCTTAAGCAATATTGGCCAATCAGGAGACTGAAAAGGACACCAGTAAGCTGGATGCTGGTTCTTGTCCAATGCCAGCAGTGTTTGTGGCAGGGACTGTAATGTGGGAATGTTGGATTATGACCTAACATATAAAAGTCCTGTTTGCAGGGTTTAAAGCAGCATGAAACGTGGCCTCATGTAAACAAAGGAGATAATTGTGCAAACTCCAGCCATGAACTCTGTTTTCACTCCATACTTGCAACACTGCAAACAAAGTTTTTAAATATCTTCACCCTGAATTCAGTCTGTTCAAAAGGTCTTTTTTTTTAGTGGCTTAAAACTGCATTGGTGTGTGGGCAAAAAGCCAAATCACATGAAAACAGCAGCATTTCAAAAATATTCATGTACATGTGGACGAGGCATCTGCTCTAACAGTAACATTTCAAATATTACTCATCAGAGAAAAAAAAATGGATCTGTACCTTCATGAGTCATTCATTTTTCTCAGCGTATCGAATGCACAACTTGACAGAAAATCCTTTTTGAGACGAGCTTCTTACGTGTATTTGGTAACTGCTCCAGACATGACAAAGTTCACATCTGTTTTATAATTAGATGACTCACTGGGTGAAGCTCTGATAGGATGAAACTGTAACTGTAATTAAGCCCGGCGTAGAGCAAGATGCTTATTAAGATCTGAAGTATGAGACGGTCCAGCAACTAATTGACGCATCTGTGAAACCAGAGCTGAGCACTACCTTGAGATTTAATAATCAGATAACTTGCTTCTGTCTTGTATGTGGAAATGTTCGCCGTGGTAATAATTCCTGGATGTGAGCAAGAGAAAAAGTTTCTAGATCACTTGGAGCTGCATTTTGATTGCAGAGTAATTGGTTGAACTGTTAGATGATCTCCGCTAATCAATGTCTGTTATTCTGCCTGGCTAATGGCCAATTAATTTCAGTTAATTATACATGAGAACTTTGATTCATTGCATAACTTCAGGCAGATTTTTATGTGACACAAGTCCGACCAGACCAGAGCACACTCGATATTAGCTGAGAAAACTCACATTCGTATGGATTTTTTTTTTGTTTTCTTTTTCTTTTTCTCTCTGTTGTTGCATGAAACTTTTAAATATCCTTCCACACTCCTCCAGTTCAGCTGTCCAGGACTGTTGATCTAGCTGGCAGTTGACTGAGAGACAGTTTATTGGCAGAGGCTTTGCTGAAACTCAAGTAGCATCATTGGGAGATAAACATTCAGTGAAATTTAAGTGTAACAGAGGAATCCCTGGTGCTCAGCCTTCTGTCTGCTCCATCGCAGCGACCTGGAGAAGTCGGTGGAGGAGATCCAGAAGGAGTCATCTGTCAACCACAAGCTGGTGACGGTGCAGGAGCTGGAGGAGAAGGCCACCGTTCTGAGAAAGCTGGGAGAAACACTCACGGAGCTGAAAAGTGAGTCACTTTGGTGCATTTCACATTCTGTGCAGTCACAAAAACAGAAAACACAGCCTTTTTTTTTTTTTTTACTCCGGCAGACAGTTTATAACGCACTAATTACTCACCATGGTACTGATTATCTTTTAGTCACCCACAGCCAGTCTGTCAAACATTTAATCAGTCTCAGATTGCTCAAATTGCTCATTGTCTTAATGAACTGCCTGACCCTTCTCTGTTGTTAAAAATGTTTTGTTTGATTACCAGAAACAGCTTTCATCGTCCTTTGACAACTATAATTAATTCATGTTAGAGGGGGAAAAAATGGTTGACTTCCTGTGTTACTCTACTCCTCTGCAGATCAGTTCCCGGGCCTGCAGAGTAAGATGCGGGTGGTGCTAAGGGTGGAGGTGGAGGCCGTCAAATTCCTGAAAGAGGAGCCGCACAGGCTTGATGCCCTGTTAAAACGCTGCAAGACTATAACTGACACCCTGGCCACCATGCGCAAGTATGAACAGTCGATCAGCACCTTTATGCTTCATGTGCCAGTTAAAGAAAGCAAATTTATGTTTAATTAAAGTTGAATGTAAATCAAATTCCCATAAAATGCCCTGGAGATTGAAAAGCTTTTAAGTCATCCTATAAATAATAATGGAAATGCAGCTGTTCGATAAATTCTTACGCTGCGGTGAAATATGTCTGAGATGAGCTGACAGGAAAACTTGCCCCATGTATAATCAATTCAAGGAAGGATTTTTTCATTTTGTACCTCAGCCAATGAGATTATATTTTCAGTCGTCTCTGTCGGTGTGTCAGCAGAACATTATGGATTTTCATACGGTGTAGTGGGCAGACAGGTTTTGGACTGAAGCCTGTATTTATTAGATGTAATCGACCCAGATCAGAGATTAAACATTTATTTTCTTAAGCCAAAGCTCTTAAAACTAACAGATCCAGATATGATTTGAAATCATAATATATGTGGCGAAAAGATTTCCTGAAGGGATCATTCAAGTAGTTAGTGTGCATCGATGTGGCCACTCGGCGTTATGACACACTGATGGAGGCTCTTTTCAGTCACATAAAAAAAGACTTTTTTTTAATTTTATGTTGAGTGTGCACTTCGATTTTTTTTAAGTTTGCCCTTGAGCTTTCTGCCATCTATCTCCCAATCAGCCCTGTGTCCAAAAAAGCACCTCACTTTCTGGTTTAATTAACCTCACTGATCAAAAGAGCTCATCAAATTTATTTTTCTCTTCTTCTTTGTGGGTAAAAGGGTGTTGAAGAATTGTTCAGAGCCAACAGAGGTTTTTCTACCCTTCACAGTGTTTTGAGCTTTTTGGATGTTTTTCAATTGTTTTCACTCCAAGTCATGGATTATTCATGCTTTTTTAGTTTGTGAAACATTTCAGAGAGCTGATTAATGAATTCATCTTCCATGACTTAACCAGACAAGCAAATGAGGGGGTGTGGAAGAAGCAGGAGGACTTCTCCAATCCTTCATCAAAGCACAACGACGACTTGAGAAAGTTTTCAGACTTCGACATCCCCACCAGCCCGCCGCTTACCATCAATGACCTTGGGGGAGGGAACAGTTTGTCCAACTGGAGCCCCCACTCCAGCCTGAGCCGCGGCCACGGGAACCCGTCTGGCCTACACAAAGACAATCATCCTCCTGTTCCTCACAAGGGCAAAGCTCTGGAGGAGCTGGAACGCCGTGCTGCTGCTGACAAAGCTCTGTCTGTGGAGGTCCGGCTGGTACGACTGCTTTCTGCTCTTTTCCACCTTTTTTTTTCTTCTTCTTTTATTTTCACCAGTCAGATAGTCTGCAACACAAATCATATGAGAGCAACACTGCAGCGCCGCACTGACTGTGTGTTTTTAACTGTTTTGATCCGTCTCTACACTTCACAGGCAGCAGAGCGCGACTGGGAGGAGAAGCGGGCAAGTCTGACACAGTACAGCGCCCAGGACATCAACCGGTTGCTGGAGGAGACCCAGGCTGAGTTAATGAAAGCTATTCCAGACCTGGACTTTGCTGCCAAGCAGATCAAACCTTCCTCCAACACACCGTCCTCCCAGAACCCCCAGAGTGGGATGGGAACCCCAGAGCACCGCATCAACAAGCCCCAGCACAAGCTCTCTGGGAAGGAGGGAGGATCCAGGCGCGGCTCTGGTAAGACTGAAGGTTCAGTGCTTCAGTCTGCATTTTTATCATGCATCATTGTCAAAGCTTCGCCTCTCGAAACTGTCAAGTTTTCAAGGGCAAAGAAAAGCACTTCTGTTTTCAACCACCATGCATTTTTAAATGAATCCAATTAGTTTTAAAATAGTAGTTTTACGAAAAACCCCCCCTGTGGTCATCAGATTTTCTCAAGAACATGGTTCTTAAACTGAAATAATATATGAAAATCTGTACATACAGCATGGAGTTAAAGAAAGTTAGTTTTTAAAAATGCAGCAAGACACTTGACATATTATTCATTATTGAGTGAAGGAGGGTTTTTTTTTTACACTCTAATGACCACAAAAGCCTCAGAGCTTGCCTGAAAATCACTGCATATTAAACACATTATGCAAGCATGACTCCTTTCTCAAGATGCTTGAATTTCTTCCTTTTCCAGATGAGCTGTCAGTACCGCGGTATCGCACAGAGAAACCCTCTAAGTCACCTCCACCTCCACCACCTAGGCGCAGCTTCCCTTCTTCTCCGGGCATAACCACCCGCAGCGGAGAGCCCCTCATTCCTGGAAAAAGCATAAAGGTAAGACAGTAAAGCGTCGCTTTGTTAACCAAGGGAATATTCTTGAGGGAATAAAACGCGGTGCATTTGTTTGTGAAACGTTCAAGCAGCACTTGCTTCAGATACGTTAAAATGCGTATCTGTGTTTGTGACGGTAGAAGTCAGAGTCTGAAGAGACTGAAGGTCAGAAGCCTCATGTGAAGCTGAGGAGGGCCGTGTCTGAAAACCCTCGTCCTGCGTCCACGCCCCCCAACATCGCCTCTGAGGACAAGGACGAGAGAGAGGAGGACAAAATTGCTGCAGAATTGGAGGTAAACTCAAACACGGAGTCGTGCGTTATGTTGATTTTTATTCTCGGTGGGCTGTTGTTCAAGGACACGGAAAAGAAACTGCAATCTTTTTTTATTATTATTATGTTATGTCCACAGCCTGCCACCGGTTTACACACGCACGCTCACAGGCAGACACGCTCACCATAATAACCACATGTTCAAGCAGCAGGTGCCATATGTCCCCCCCCTGCCCCTGGCACTGAGAGAGCCCAAAGATCACATACTGCTCAGTCACACACATCATCACTCAGGGCTCACAGATCACAGCCAGACAGATGGACCCTGATGGCTGCTTGGACTCTGTCTGAAACGAGCCTGCTTGAAATCTGATGAAGTCAACACGACTGATTTTGATAATTCGGTGGCTGTTGTGTTTGTAACTGACAGTTTATGACAGCTTTTTGAACCTCCCCCTCTTCCTCCCCCAGCTGTTTGAAAGAGCCACGCTCAGGCCCCCTCTACCCTCTACACTTTCCCTGCCTGTTAGCCCTTGCAGCAGCAGGAAAAGTGTAGCATCCCACACACTGGACCTGTGGCCCCCAGAGGCCCCAGGCACTGAGGTAACACTCCGGCTGACCCTGATTGCTGTGGTGTGTCGTCCTTTTTCACCCTCTGACTGCTTCCCTGTAAACCCTTCAGCAGCTACAGCTCGGCCTCCAGTCAAATCCACACATGCTCTCTTATCGTCTCTCGAGCTGAAATTAACCCAAAGTCTTCCATCAGCTGATAGTTTCTCTCCCCAATTGCTAACATGCATGCTGTGTTTAAGGAATACCGACCACAAACACACAGAAAGCAACAAAGCAAAGTCTTATTCTCACTCGAGCTTGTCGGTAATCAACTTTTACGGTTTATGTAATTGCATTATGTGGCTTTAAACTGGTTTGGAGATAGAACAAACATGTATAACCACACTAACACCAATTAAATGTCATCAGTCTAATCTTTTTTTTTTTCCTTTTTGGCCACTCGCGGGCAGATAAACATTAAAACTGACTAACATCAAAAGCCACCATCTAATCACTTGCTTATGATGCTGTAATGGCTAACGTGATAGCAAACTGTTGCTTGTTAACACATCCGGCAGGCAAGAAGCAATATTATATTAGCTTTAATTTGGAGTTGTGTTTCTTCTCACCGGATGATTGTAGGAGTGATAATTGAAGAGTATCAGGGCTTGTGTTTGCCAGGTGCTACACCTTATTCTCCACTGGGCTCGCACGTGTGTGTGTGTGTGTGTGTGTTTTTGTAACTCTATTGCATCCTCTAAGTGTTAAACGTCATTCTTCATTTGATTTAATCAGAAAATCTTGAGTATCGATTAATGCAAATCATTTAGAACATTCATCATTTTCACCTTGGGAAGCCTCTTTGGTGTATAAGTGGGTGTTTAATGTTGCCCACAAACCTATTTGCATGTTTAGTCGTGTGCCATGAATGCATCAATCCTTCACGAGAGGAAAAGAGTGTTTTCTGCAGTGAGTTTACAGCTGATTTTGCAGGGAGGGGTTTTTTGCTGTGAGTGCCATTTAGTATGTGTGTGCAGAAGTGAAAACTAGAACACACTGAGTTAAACAGCAGTCCAGCTGTGCCTTGCTTAGCTACTCAAGACTACTTAGACCACACAGGCAGCACATCAGATGGAGCAGTAATGAGCTCAGACGTTCACATACCGACGCCCATGTGAAGAGGAAGCTATCTAGACATACATTACATTACATACAAAGTTGATAAAATTGCTCTGATTTTTTTTTTTTTTTTTTGGGTTGTCTGATTATGCAGCAGTCTCATGCAGCAAGTTACTGAATGTGCTAAAGCTGAGGCTCCTTCACTGTGTTTGGTTTTAAACCTCAAGTGCTCTCCTCATTCATAGGGAAGGCGCTTGTCTCCTGTCCCCCACATCGTGTTGACAGAGTGTTTTCCAGCGTCGTCCACTGCTTCAGAGGATCCTGTCAGAGATTTAGCAAATTACCCCGTAGAGGAGAGTCCATCACGAGATCGGACTGGTTGTTACACCATTAATCAGACTCAAGTTTCAAAAGGATCGGATCCGTCCACAGGAAGCCCTCCTCGAGGAGAACGGTGTCGTCTTAAAGGGGATTCAGAGTCAAAACAGGAAGTTGGGCTGCTGTTGACAGAGCTGGAGGTGAGGGTGGTGTCTCTTGTTGAGGCCCAGGAGCTCAGCAGGACTACAGGAGGAGCAGTGCAGACTCTGATCATCACACCCAAGACCAAAGAAGTCTCTGAGGTCCAGCTGAGTGATCGGCCTGTCCTGGTGTTCCTCAGGGAAGGAAAAACCATCAGGGATGCCTACAGGCAGCTGCATTACCTTTTGGAGTCATCGAAGCCGGTGCCCAAACCCAGATTAAAATCCTCCCTCCACTCAGGCCAGCGAAGCTCTCTGATGGAGGCTCTGATGAGAGGGATAGAGACGGGCGATAGGGTGCTGACCCTTCAGCAGAACACTGGAATTAAGACGATTGCCGAGGACCGGCAGAATTCAGTAAACACTACTATTAAGCCCAGTGGGTCAGCCAGCTCTGTCGACAGTCTCTCAAACGGCCAGAGGAAAATGAGAGAGGATATCCGGTGCAGCACCTACAGGAGGCTGGACAGCTTGGAGGAGACCATTCGTGAGCTGGAGAACACCCTGATCGAACTCAGCGGCCACACGACTGCAGAGCTGCTCTACGCCGAGACCGCTGCCAAAGACACACCTGTGCAGGTGACAGGCAGTCCCACCACAGAGACCAGGAAGCCAGCGGTCCCGCCTAAGCCGTCCTCTCTGAGACCAGCGTCCATCCAGGTTCATGTCTCGCACCTGCCGTTCAGATTCCTGCTCTGAAGCAGCATGCTCACTGTCTTTCCTCACTGCTTCTCTCTGGGTGACGGTTGGAGCTTCGCTTTCAGGCTTCTGATGTCTGTCTCCCTGACTAAATCAGCATCTCATTGCATTCGAAATCAAAAATATGTAATATGGGACAGACAGCAGACTTCCTCCCTCTTCCTGAATGTTGTGAAATTAGAAGCTCCTATCCCGCTGAGCCATGAGTTTTTAATGGTTTCCATCCTCCTCTGGCTTCTGTTTTCTGTCCGTAAATCTATCCTGTTTCACCTTTTGTTGCACTAACAGGCAGTGAAAATAAATGCATAGATAACATAAACATATCTTATTTCCTTTCTGTCTCTCACCTCTTCACCTCTCAGCTCTGTGAAATGAATGTCTTTTTGTTTGCTGCTGGAAATTGACTCTCTTTCCTCACGAATTGTTTGGAAACAAATTACTGATATTACATCAGGTGTTGTGCATCATTTAAATAAGCGTAAAGACATATTTTTTTTTATAGATGTAATCATATTTATTCACAAACAAAAAAATTGTTATTTGAAAAATGTGCTTTCAGGACAAAAGACAAAAAACACATGAGGTTCAAACAACTTCACTATCAACTCAGAACCTGTTTGAGGGCAGAAATCTCTATTATACCAAAGCAAAATATCACATCTAATCCACTTCTTGTTAATATCTGATGACCACATGCTGAACTCTATTACCAGACATTGCGAGATGCCTGCTTTCAACTCACCTCCAGTTGACCGTAACACAACAAAAGATAAATGATAATCAAAAGAGGGATTGTGCTCTTGTGTCAGCTGACACTTCACTGAAGCGTCTTGACAGCTTGTGCAGAATTCCCTGTTGCTCTGAATGTAGCCTCCCACTCAGGGCAGGGCTGCACAAACTTGACAGTCACACTGTCATGGTGAGTTTCAGCCCTCTGATGTGGGGCCAGGGAGCGTTCCCGTGGGCCACGGCTGAGGATTACAGAGTCTTCACGCATTATTTCATCACTCTAACTTCAACCACATTCATCATTCCTACATGACCCCCGTCTTCCTTTTCTTGTCCAACATTCGCCCGTGTGCTCGCCAAATTAAAACTGACGAGAGATCTGCTTTCTAGTCCTATTAAGGTGCAGTTTTTTAATTAGCACTTAAAAATACAGATGCGTTCATCAAGTATTAGATGTTATGTATATTTTATGTGCATGTTTCACTAAAGAGAGGGGCAGTTTCTGGGTGTCTTCGCTTTGGATTATCATTAGACCATTATACCATTAGGCCATTAGACACTGATTGGCTATTTGATGCTACTGTAGCTAATCTTTTATTAGTTTTTCCTCTCAGCTGCTGTCTCTGTGTGCACAAGAGGCACAGTTGGATGAAAATTTGACTGAATATTTATTTGTTTTGTGCATATCAGAGACAGTTGACAGAGTAACTCAGTGGGAAAGATCATTAAGCGCACTGCCTCATGGATCCTGCGGTGAGGCTAAGCTACGCAATGTCAGTTTTGATGTTGCGTTTCTATAGTCTCGCCTTTGTCGTTTTCTGCTCTTAGATGGTAGACAAGCTCTGATCTTTAAAACCTCATCATTCTCAGGAGACAGGCTGCTTTGCTGTGATCAAACTGTGCAGATATGATGTGTGTAAACTAGAGGCACTGAAGTGGAGAAATATTACGTACGACCATGTTTTGTCTGGCCAAGGTCTGAATCACTCTTCTCCTTTCCTTTCCTTTCCTTTCCTCTCCTCTTCTCTCCTCTTAGGGAGGGAATATCTCAAGTGTTGGCAAGATTCTCCACTCGTCAGCTGCCTCCAAACTGAAGCATCTGCAACAGAACAGCACAGACAAGACTAAGTGTGGCAAAAAAGAGGACTTCCTGAAGATGCACGACCAGCAGCAGGTATTGTCTTCATATTTAGCACAAGCAGGGCCGCTGCACGCTTGATCCGGCAGCACCTGTGCAGAGGGGACTGTACGGTACTTTCCACATCCTCTCAGTTTTGGTTTCCTTTTCTGGTAGTGCCAGCCAAGACCATAATTTAAAAAAAAAAAAAAGGCTGCACAGAATATGAGTAGAAAATCATATAAGTGAAGATGGCAATTACAAAATAAGGCAGTGCATTTACCATTAACTCTGAAACTAGGACAAAGAAAAGCAATGATGTGTGCCGGCCATAAATCAAGAGAGATAGAACAATAAATTCTTTTGGATGTGAAAGAGATTTTAGTTTTTCTTTCACATGCACAAGAAAATTCGATGACCTTGTTCTTATATAGAAACGTAATTTGTTATAGATGTTGTTGCACCTTCATGCACCTTCAGTTAGCATATCTGCATCCGAACCCCTGCAAGCTGACAGTCTCCAGAGCCGCCATGCAGCCCCTCTGTATGTCACACATCACATACCAAGCATAAGAAACCATCACTCTTCACCTCCTCAGTGCTTTCCTTTTCCAAAAGAGCAACTGCACATCTCCACCATGCTCCACCCCTCAGCTCACTACTCACACAAAGGTGTCATTTTAAAAATATCTGCTTAATTCTTTTGTCTTTAAAAGATAGCGGCCATAATTAGCCGAATTTAAAACCAGATTAGCTGATGCACATAAATTCCTTGATGGCAAAGTTTCATTTTTGTGACAGCCTCATTATCGTGGGTTTGCCAAAATAGATCAAAGGATCCTCTGCAGGCTTTTTTGTCCCACAGAGAGACGAGTGTCAAACAGGTTACAGTGATGGAGGATTAGCTCTCCAATTACCATAACTTTGTTTTTATGTCTGAAAGTCCTAAAATATCTCTAATTATAAAGTCTAAAACCATTAAAAAGCTATAGGAATCTTTACTTCATTTACCTTATGCATTATGTATCATCATCTTAGACCAGTTGGATGAGAATCCATCAAGGTAACACAGGTATAAAAAAATAAATTCAGAGTTGAAGTCTCTAGTCTGTTATATTAAAGTCTTACAGGTATTAAAAAACTTAAAACGACTTAAGTTTAATTCCAGAAAACTTGCAGACTCCCCCTCCACAGTCTCTTTCTAAACACTTGTTTTTATCCATTTATCTTAAAGCTGGCTCAACATCTTTATTTCCTTAAACTGCCAGAGTTTGGTGTTACAAAATAAGGTAAAAGACTGGACATAAGCGCTGCGGACGGCCTCCGGAGGCGAGGAAATTGAACCGTTGAAGCATGTCAGTCCAGCAAAGCCAGGAGAAGATTTTTTGCACCATGCCAGTGCACAGGGGGAAAAAAAGCTTAATGTCAATGTAATTTGAAAAATAACAGGAGCAGTGAAGTGAACATAAACCTTCGTACCCCACAGAATTCGACAGGGCATTCAGACACAAATTCAGTCTTAAAGATAGCAGACAAATGAACGTGTTATGCAAAGAGAGAGAGAGAGAGAGTGAGAGAGAGAGATGGGAGAGATGGCGAGAGTAATGAAGCTTTGGTTGCCTTAGACTGAAAGAAAATTGGGAGGAATCTCTGCAGTGCTGTGTGAAAATCATCCCTTGAGTCACTGGCAATCACTGATTATTCAATATGAAGAGGAGATCTCTCGTTACCCCGCCATTAGGTCGTTCACGTTTCCTCTTCTTTATGCCTCTTTCCTTCTTCCGCTTTCTGTACTCTGCAATTTGCGCTCGATGCCCCCCCTTTTTTTCCCTATTCACTCTTCCCCTGCTAGTCTCTCTCAGTTTCTGCAATTTGGAAGCGGAGTGGATTCTTACACTTGTGCAATGAAAGCAAAATTAATTCCATTATTGCGGTATGACACTCACACATGGCACGCTCTCTTTGTCCACACTCTGTTCCAAACAGTCATTGTGAAAATGTGTGAAACGTGTCCTCAGAGGGACAGTGAACAGTCAAATCTAGTAGCCGGCGTGGGAAGTTTGTGCCAAGCTGTTTAGGGTTTTAACATACAGCAACTGCATGGCTTGTATCAGAAAGAACAAAGAAACAGCTGATTTAAACCGAGAGAATAAAACCGTCGGCTGTGGCAGCCGTCAGGATTTTGAATTAATGCATGTTGTTGTGAAGCATGAGGTGCAAAAAGTAGTGCAAAGGTCAAGTAGTCATCAGGAAAGTGGAGGTTTGGAGAGTTTTTTTTTTCATAAAAAAACAAGCGCAAGGACATTTGAGAGGAAAGAGAAACACTCTGATTATACAAACTGCCAACAAGTGACGCCCGATTAGTCTCAGTCAGCCTGAGCACATGAATTTCTATTGAGACCCAAAGTGTTCAGTAAATAATCGTGAAATAAATAATCACATGGATAAATTCTGTCAAACACATAAATGTTGGTCTTTAAATAATTTGAGAAAAAGTCCATCTTTATTCATAACGCCATTATTCTTAATATCTCTATGCCTCTGCGTCAGAGATGGCCGTGGCTGGAGGCGTCATGTTTTGCATCATCCGTCCATCCAGTTCTTTGCATATCAGGAAAATCTGAAGGGAATATCTTGGATGAGGACTTAAGGATGACTTGATGAGAATTTGGTGGTCAAAGGTTAAAGGTCAGCTTTGGTGTGACATCATTATGCTCTGCAAAAACTATTTCTAGCCATAATTAAGGTACAGAGGTGGAGGCTGTGATTATTGGAGGCTAAATTGGTGACATTAATCTTGCGTCCTTGAATCTCTGCTGATTGTGGAGATTTTCTGTGCTGCCGAGTTGAAGATGTGTGTGAGACATCCATGTTTTTTTTTAATTTGTAGCAGCATGTGATTATTTATTCTATCTTTTATTTATTTAATAAATGAATATTGAACACGGTGGGGTTTCAAACACTTAAGGTACAAACTGTTACACATGCAGTGCCATATGCTGTTCGAAGGAAAATATGTGTTTTTTATTGCAGTATATTTAGACATTACGCATGATACATAGGATCTGGCTCAGTTTCATTGGTGTCCGCAAGCTGTTACAGTTGAAATCATGTTTTCTTGGTCAGATTTCTGGATTTTTTAAATGTCAAACCAAGAAAACAGCACATTTCCTCATGATTAGGCTTACACATCCCCGCAGCAAAGTCTTCAATTTATTATTAGGAACTCAAGATTTAAAAAACTTTTAATGACTTTATGTTCACTTCACTTAATGCTTTTGAACCTGTCACTGACATTGTGCCAGTAAGAAAAAATAAGAGCTGCTTCTCTTTAACAAATAAAAACAAAACAAGCTATTTTGGAAGGATATCTCTCTGCAGAATGTGTTAAATGTGTCAGTCGTCCAGCTTCTGTCTTTCCAAATGATTCCTGTTTGAGACGCCACAGTGCACAGTTCACACCCAAACACATCTGCTCGCAGCACCTCTGACTGACACTGTTGTTCTGACTGTCAGACGTGCCCACCATGGGTGACCTCTCTGCTCGGCCCACAGATGAAGGTAAAGGTTTCTCTTCTCTTAAATTTGTCCTTGGACGTGTTTCCTCAACGTGACCCCCAGACGTTTACCCTCATTTCAATTCCCGTTGGTGTTTTCTCTTTTTGTTCCCTTTTGGATAAATGATCATTGACATCTTGAGGCAAATTTTTTATCAGGGCACAAATCTTAGGAATGGGAACACCACTTCAGAGTCTCTCAACGGCCCACAGCCTCCCATCCCCAGCTGATACATAAATAGATCTAAATACCTAATAAATACCCCAAACACCAGTGGCATTATCTGCACGATGACGATGACATTTCCCTCCAGTTCAGATGAAAGGCAGCTGGTGCACATTAAAATGTTATGAATGCCAGCTAGAGGGACAGCTAAACATTTGAAGACATCACTGCACCATCTGCATTCAGCTAAAACAGGATGCACTGGCGCACCCACTTTTTTGGGTTTATGTGGGTCTCGTGTTTTGCTTTGCCAATTTCAAGGTCTTTTTATCTTCATCAGGATAAAAAAAACTTGCTCTCTGAATGAACATCATGTCGTACAATTAAAATTGTTTTGGGGGAACAAAATCTTAAATTTTGCCGATTGGTCTTTTCACTTAGATTTCAGAGGTCAAAGGTTAATTTCCAGGACCACCTTTCTGTACGTTCCCCCTGGAAATAATATAATACCAAAGCCATTAAAGCAAAAAAAGTGGCATTAATGCTGATGTTTATTTGCATAGTATCAGGTTCTCTTGTTAGTTTTGGTTTCTGATGGCATTTGTGTGTTAATTGATGCAGTTAAAAGCCTTTCTAATGATGCTCTGCGCCGCTGTGCTCCGGCTGTCTGCTCGCTAAAGCTTTACTCAGAGGTATTAGAGCATTCTAGGCATGAGGATCCCTCAAATCAATGTGCTGGATAAGAACAGACAGTTCAAAGCCACAATTTCTCTCCGTTTGCTTTGGCACGGATCAAGGAGGGCATGACAATGTGAATCACTTTCACGCTGCAAAACCCTATTTCAATTTCCCATTTGGCCTCTTATTACTTCTGGCGGTAAAACAGGCTAGTTAAAGGTGCCGGGTGTGAGGTGGGGGTGGGGGGGTGGAGGGGGTGGTTGTGAAGACCCGTCCTGGGAGGCTGTTGTTTGGCGGGCAGCTCTGAGTGCGTTAGATGAAGGGGGCCGCTGCCCCGCCGCATTCACAGACCAAAATAAACGCGTCGGCCAGGCTTGAGAGGAGTTTCCTCAAGCAGAAGGAACAGCCCCGCTCTCCGGGGACGGTTGGCAGCACAGGCTCTGGAACTGCAACAGAGCAGGTGAAAGCCTCTCGGCAGCGTAGTCTAGACTTGCACACCTGCTTTCCTTTCGTACAGAACTAATCCCCATAATCCCTAAACAAACACATTTTAGAACTTTTGAGTCACAGCAAAAAAACTTTACCTCTGTTGCTTTTTGTGGAAAAATACATAAATAAAGCCTCCCTAAAGTGCGTGATTTCTTAAAATAAAAAAGCTCGATATGACTTTTTTTAAAACAGATTCTAGCTCTAACCTCGGCTGGCTGTCATCATCGGCATTTTTGCTGCACATAAAGCTTTATGGTCCATTTCTGTCAGATTCATTCACCTGAGCTTCAAGTGCAAAAAAAAAGAGACAAATACCTGTTGTACAGTGAGGTGTGTTACCCAAAGTCTCATGCTGTATGAACAGTGCCATCTACTGACTCATTCCAGCATTACGCGATGGGACTCAACCTGTGATGCTGTGTGTCCGTCGGAGTATTTTGCATATTTTAATGAGTAAACATCATTAAAACAAGTGTCAAAATAAAGGTTGCCAACACTCTTCGTCGGTCAGTGTTGCACCCTGTGACAGAAGGTGTGTTTATCGGTGGTTTGGTCATCATGTGTGGACGGCAGCCTGTTTTGTGGTTTGCATCGCACATGCAGATGTCAACCTGAATAACAGTCTCCTGTGTTTGTCTCTTGTTCTGTTTCCCTCCCCGTCCTCCTCCTCCACCTCTACCTCCTTACTCCTCCACTCCACGTTTCTTCTGACACTTGTTCCTGCGGTCAACCTCACTCACCTCTCCCTCCGTCACCCTGTGTGAACCCCCCCGTTGCCACCCCCGCACCTCCCGGCCCGTCCACCTCCTGTGCCTGTGAACCTGGTAACCCGTGAACCCGTGAACCTGCAGCAGTGAGCGACCCGTCCGCCTCCAGCCTCTTCAGCTTCCTCTTCCTCCTGTTCACCTGACCTGAGAGATACACACATCCATCTGCTCCGTTTACTTTATCGGCTTCTCTCACATGTCCACTGTTTACTCCAATAATCTAAACACCGAACCCCAACCTGTGTGCATTCGTGGATGTGTGTGAGCGACTGTGTGTGTTTGTGTGTGTGTGTGTGTGTGTGTGTGTGCAAGCATGCATGGATGGGCATGTTTGACTGTGATGGTAAGGGAAGGTGCTGCGGGGGGGACAGACTCCCGGCCAATTTTTTTCAAGACTTTAATTTTTCATGATTTCCCTTTGATCTCCTGAAACCCCCCCATCCCCCCCTCCCCCCTCCCCTGTCTTCTGTGTCCCCGCTCCACCTGAAGGCCTTGGGGACCAACAGCACGAGTGGAAGCATTGAGCCGTACCTCTCTGGTATCAAAACGGGCATTTTCTCAGGCAGAGTGTCCTCCCCTGCAGCAGCTTTTGCCCCTGGCCTGAGGAAGTACCCCAAGGAGGGGGCAATGCCCTCTCTGACAGCCTCCTCCAGCCAAGCGAAGGCCCTGCTGGCGAGCCTGTCTGCCTCGGGCCTGAGCGCAGAGGCCCTGCTCCTCTCCTCCACTCTCCGTCATCATCGCCTTCTACGTGAGCAGCGAACCTCCTCCTTGTCCCTCCCCAGGAGCCAGTCCTCCTCCCCTACTCCCCCTGCCACCTCCTCCTCCGCTTCCTCCTCCTCGTCCTCTTCGCCCACCACCTCGACTCCTTCCCTCTCTCCCTCCTCGCCCACCCCTCTGAGCTCCGTCAGCCTCTCCTCTGCTGCTCTCAAGCGCAGCGCCTGTAGCCTCGACAGCTCCAGGCTCAGCAGCTGCAGGGAGGGCGGCAGCGAGCGCGTAACCAAGGACCTCGGCCATGGCAACTCTGGGTGATGAAGAGGAGGAGCATAAGGACATGGGAAAATCCAAGCACCATAGCATCATGATACATAAAGAGAAAAAAAAAAACTACATTATGGAAAATTTCCAGCCTCTTTTTTTTTTTTTAAATTCATATTTTCTTTCAGGACTTTTTGGCTCTTTTTCATCCTGTTTTTCCTCTCTAACTTTGGCCTCAGTCCAGTAAGCAGAGTCTTCAAGTTTTCATGGCAAGAACTACCACACAGTATATTTAATCACAGTCTCTTTCTTGGACAAGTTTCATACCCTTATCTTCAGTTGCAAAGTTCCTCTGCAGTCCTCCCACGCAGTCATACTGCCAGTCTGCCAGACAGAGAGCGCACAAAGCCCCCCCCGCCCATCTCCAACCAGCTGCCATCGATAAGCTGCTGTGGTCTGGATGGATTCATTGACAGTAGCAGTCTCCTGTATTCACCCAACTCAATGGATTGTTAGTGGAGTAGACATCATTTCTAGACTGTGACTTTTATAATAGAAAATAGAGCTGCAATAATCACCAAGTGAGTCCAGTAATCGTGTGTGTTGAGGATTAATATCGCTCTCATTTACCTGCATCACCTGGCAGAATGTGAGCCTGCTCAGAAAAAAAAAAAACACAACAAAAAACAAAACAATACGAGATCAAGGTGATGATTGTGATTTCAAGCTGTGTCATGTTAAAAGGGTAATTGTGGATTTGATTGCATCACCTGTGTTTTAAACTCTGAACTGGTGCTATATTTTCCCCTCCGTTTGTACAAACTGTGTCGAGAGTTTACACGATCGTCCTCTCTCCCCGACTGACCTTTGACCTGCGCTTTGTTGCAACAGTACATTCCACTGTCTGCCAGTCGGCTTTGACTTCATGTCACATGCTTTGAATATTTATACGAATCTCTACAAATTGAAATTCGCATTAAAAATTAAGAACAACTACAGGAAAAGAGAAGAAAAATTAGCAAAAGCACATTAAAGGGGAGTCTTACAACAGCACATTTCTATTTGAAATAGAAACACGAGGAACAGTCACACAAACAGAAGGGAAAAAAAAATGCACAAATGGAAAATTATGTACAAATGTTAAAAAGTCTGTAAATGTGCATTGACTAGTTAATCATGACAATCAGGATGTTTTCCACAGCAGCATCACTCTGGCGTTTAACACCTGACATCACAAAACCTTCCCAAAGACCCGAGCACACACAGTGATGAGTAACACACACACACACGCTCCGTCACACAGACACACACTTGTGAAGCTGTTTGTAGAAGCACATACTCTACTAGTTTTTTTTATTTTGTTTCAGCAAATCTAGTATGATGATTCATCTTGAAGACATCTGTCCCACCAGTGATAAAGAGCACTCGGGTAAAATAAGCCACATGGACCAGAACATGATTTCACCCTTTAAGGAAGCTGATCTGCAGAGCGACAGATCAAGTAGTTTCAATCGTGTTTCCTTTGAACTTCAAAGTTAATCTGCTGGGAAGCAGCTTCTGAAGTTTTTTAACCATTTGCAGGTTTTATTGTGGAAAATATCCAGAACAAAATATGTGATACTGCAGTGAAGTGATCACACTTCAACATCTATGAATCTGTTTAAGTTCTTGAGTAGCGTTTGATTTATTAAGAATGATAATCAGCACAAATTAAGATTTAAATATCACTTGACTCTTTAAGGGTCTGAGAGAAGAATATTAAATAGTATAAAGCAAGCACAGTTTCCTCTCAAACACATGACCTTTTCCTCTGACTTTGACCTTGTGGATCTGGTTTACTGCACAAGCACAAAGCTACAAATGTTTCTTAAGGAGGAAAAAAAAGTCTCCCTGCATATTTAAAAAACGCTGTTAGATCACTAACATCGCTGTTGTCCCATCTGGTTTTATTACCTGTATGCTGAAACATGAAACATTCATGAATGTCAGGCCTTTGGTGAGCCTCAGAGACAGTGGTTGAAGTGATCATTATTTAAAGCACATCAAAAGCCCGTCAGTGAGTGTAAACCCCGCACAAGGAACCGTTTTAAAGCCCCCTGTCCTGTGTTATTGCCTTAAGGCTGCCCACTGGGGAGGTTATGAGGTTGAATGGACATTCATTGTCACATTTTTTTTTTTTTTTTTTTTTTTTTTGCAGTCGTCCGCTGGCATGAGTGAGTGTGTTAAATCAGTGAGATTAAAACGTGTGCGAAGGCGCTCATGTCAAAGGGGGAGGCAGCTTGAGGAGAGGGGATCAGTTTTGGGGGGGAACGTGTGTTTGAAGGCCACTTTAATAAGACCGGCTTCGACTTGCGTTGTCTCCATCGAGAGTGCATGTTATATAAAAGTCCCAAAGAGATGAGAGGAAGGGTTTGACAGTCAGAAAGCCTTTAAACGGCTGTCCCACCCCCCGCCCCCCTCCGCCCCTCTTTTAGCTTTGCTTTGTCTTTGCTGTGGAGCGGCCGTATAATAAATAACGCTTAGTTGAGGTTATCTTAGGCTGAAGTTGAATGGGCCTAAATTCACTAGAAGTAACAGCGTGTGCAATATGTAGTTAGCACTCTTGCAAATTTTACCGAGGCAGTGCTCTTTGCCTTCGAGAAAGGCCTGTTTTTTTTCCCTGCAAGGACCTGTTACCATGTGCCTCTAAGACTTTGTTCTTGCCAGAAGTCCCCGGTTGATCTTGTATTACAGTATTAAATCAGCAGCAATGACAGAACACATTTTACCCAAAGAAGAGGCTGCGAGAATGGTCTCATTTTTTTTTTTTCCACAGGAAAAAAATAAAAAATAAAAAAAGGAAAATGACACTTGAAATGCAGAGTGTGTCAGGTTGCAGCGGTGGCATTTCACTAAACACTCGCCGAGCTCTAACAATGTGCAAAACTGCAAGCTCACAGCACAGCGAATTAAAGCCTAACCCAGGGTGCTCTGCGGCTCTGCCAGGCAGGTTCAAGCCCTGGGTTTTATAATGAGTGAAGTCAAATGAAAGAAATTCACTTACTCATGCTGTTCCACACTCAAATCCATAGCTCTGCGAGTTAAATTTTGCTGCATTTGCGTCTGGTGAGCACTGGGGAGGAAGTGTTCACACTCGGCTGCTTTCCCCAAGTAAAGTCTGAGATGAAAACTCCCAGAATTGCGTGACAGTGCTCTCTGGGATGATTTTTTTTTTTTTTTTTTTTTCACGACGAGTGTTAGTGGGCTGTGATTTCAACATGGCCGGAGGCTTCGAGGGCATGTCGAAGACACTCACAGAGGATGCCCCTGGCAATCAGAAAAACTCATGCAAACTTGAACTCAAACATAGAAGAAATATACATATATAAATATATCTAAGTAAGATGTTTGTGTATGATATTATAATTGTGAAGAAAAGTGTGATATATATAGGCCTAGATTAAATTATATACTGTAAAATGTCATCATCTCTTCAGTTTTATATATTAGTGACCGTTTTGTACAAATTTTTCTTTTTTAATTCATTGACAGAGATAATACATTTCACACTGAGATTATTTATTCATACGCAGAACATTTTTATATTTGTTTAAAAAAAAAATATCTGTATAGACAGCAGTTAGCCTCTGTAATATACACTGAAGTTCATTTTTAAATTCTAGGATTTTTCTTTACAAACACTGAGTCAGATTTTATGTAATTGTGAATTATGAAAAGCTTGTCCCTGAAAACGCTCGTCCGGCTCGTCTGCACCTTCGCCTCCTTATGTGAAGGGTCACTATTGAGGTGCAAGAGGCTGGACCAGTGCCTGTGCTTTGGGGCTTATTTTGCTACTGTATTTTGGTTTCCGGGGGTTGTTTTTTTGTACCTGTGGTCTGTTTTTTTTCTGTTTCACCCCATCCCTTATTTGTGATTCAGCTGGTATTAGTAAGTTGGAGAGGGTCAGAAACACAGATATCGTGGTTATTACTGTGAGAGGTCAGTTTATGGGCCCAAAGGCTTTATAGAGAGACTTGCTGCTTTGAGAAAAGTCAGAGAAATGGCTTTAATTTTTCCTCTGTGTCATGTTTGCATGTGAACAGGAGTGGTAGACATGTGACTGTGGATGCTCAGTGCAAAAAAACTTGTCCGAGACGACAGGTTTTTAATTATCACAAGTGGTTGAAATACATTTTCTTGCTTATTCAGTTACAGTTGTGGCAGCGAGTGGCTTTAAGTAGCAGTTTCAGCTAAAACCACACAGTTGTTAAAACCACCAGGATGGAGCAGTGAGGGAGTTCTGTGCAGTTGTATGAATTTAAAGTTTATCTCTACCTTTGCCATTGTATTTTTTTTTTATATAACGAACCTACATTCAATAGTATGTATATGAGATTTTTACATGAATGTGTGGATGTTCAAAAATCTTGGCATCAAAAGTAGAAAAACACAAATTGACTTGTAAATAGGCCGAGTCATTCCTAGCGAGTTCGACCAATTGTTATGTCCAAAAGAAGATGTTTTATTAATAAACTATGACGATGGGTACAAAGGTATATACAAAACAATGCATGTATAGTCTCAAGCAATCGCACGGTGCAGTCGAAAAAAAATAAAAATGTTGTCTACATGTTTTTCTCAAAAAAAATGAGAAAGAGAGAAAGAGAAAAAGCGTCTTTACGGTATGTTACAGGTGAAGAATGAGACTTTATTCTGGTAGCTGTGACACAGGCATGTTCAGTCTTACTGTGATGTTATGTGACATTGAAGATGACAGTAGTGGCGGAGAGTGTTGGATGTCTGGAGGGATTCAGAACGAGTGAACGTACCCCAACCAGAGAAGTCACCGGCGACGGTGTGCTCTTTCCACAGAGTGATTCTCCCATTTGTAGAGTAGTGTGATATATGAACAAAAATAAATAACAGAAAATAGATCTATGATATAATAATAATAATATATAAATTTAAAAGCCTACTGATACTGGAGATACTAATTTATCAGTGTGGATGCCATGATATTCTGTGAGAAATGTGTGTGTTTTTCCTGTGAGAAGACAGCAGGCAGTTGAGCCTGCCTTCTTTTGTACATAATTTGCTGTGATTGTGTGTCCAATAAAGTGCAGCTCTCTTGTACAGTGGCGACGTCTGATCCTGCTTTATCATGACTTGTTTTCATGTCACGGAAAGAGTGCGATGTGTTCAACAACAGGAAAAAGCGTGGATGGAACATCACGTGTCAGGTCAAGCTCTTATTTTGTAGAGAAAATACAAAACACAGAGACAGTGGTTACAAAAAGGGTTTATTTCCAAATAAAATCATGACTTCTTTTATTCTTTAATAGATAATAAGTAATAAGTGTAGAGTATATAAAGCCGTGAGGCACCACGGAAATGATGAGATTGTATTTAAACAGGATTTTGAGTCAAATTCTTGGAATGTTGCATTAAAAAAAAATTAAACAGCTCCAACTTAAATTCTATTTACACAGAAAATTTACTCAAAAATGTTGGAAAAAATACACACTGTTATTATGCTGATTATATATTTTAATATACTGTACATACAGAATGCTTTTGAAGCTTGTTCTTTTATGTGTACGCTTGAGTGTAATCCCAGTTAAATTTATCTTGATCCAGAAGCGGCTCAAGTGTCCTGGCGCTGCGCTGTCCGTCGGCCATCTGTCCGCCTGTATGGTGTGTTCCTCAAATCTGAGTCAGAGCACAGAAGATTTCAAAAGCTCAGAAACATCAAACATGCGGCACATGTGCTCAAAATATCACCATGTGACTCCTCCACGTAGCATCGAGTTGCCTTACCTGTGATGATGTCCTCCAAGGCGCCGTCCTTCCCCTCGCGTACCTGCGGCTTCACCTGCCTCTTCTTCAGCTCAGCTATCAGGTCCATCTGGGGCATCTTGGGCATCATAGGCCCCTGAAAAAGTCACCAAATGAAAACATCAGGAATTAAAAATTAGAATTTCCCTCCCTCTTTGAGTTTCAGCGTCATGGGTGCAATTCAAGGATTTGTTTTAGATGATGGTTCATGCTGGATCAAGTATTTCTGAGGGAACTGAAATCTTTTAAATAACACATAAGCTAATAAAAAAGCAGTGCAACTCAATTCAATATCTGATGAATAATTTCTGAAGACTGAACCTTTAATATCTTACCTTTTGCACTCCAGCCTTGTTTGGAGATGGTGACTCTTTTTCTTTTTCGCTCTCAAGCTCTATTTTCTTTTTCCGCTCGATCTCTTGCTGCGCCGTCTGTGTTCAATCAATCAAGGGCAGAAGCATTAACATGAAATACGGCTGTTTTGATGGATAAGTACCAGAAAACTGACACACGTCCTCACCTTGTAGGCCTTTATGAAACGTCCGAACAACGGGAAAAACATGGAAGGCTGTGTGGTTTTGGGGTTCTCTCCGAAATACTCCACCACAGAGCCGTATGCCTCCTGAGGGGAGACAGATTCAGACAGCATAATGTTATATGTGACAACATGAAACAAGGTGCTGCTCAGAGTTGTGTGTTGGTTCTTTATGAATTGCAGGCTAACCTGTGCAGTCTTGCTGTCTTTAATCAAAGACTCCAGCTGCTCACAGTTGGTTTTGATGAATTCCTTCAACACGGTGCTGTCATCCTGCACCAGGAATTCCTTTTTGGTCATTTCCATTCCCCGTTCTAATAAGCGGATATCCTGGAGAATGCCATCCAGTGATACTGGCAACGAAAGAGAACTGATTTGAGAACAACTTTGAATTTAAATCACAAGTTAAATAAGAGGACTGTCGGTGTGAACTTACCGAGTGCTGCCTTGTCCACAAAGTGTAGTTCAGTGTGGAAGTTGACCAAGTCTGGGTATTTTTCGTGGATGATGTTGGTGATGAAGTGAAGGAGCGTCTGTGAGCGGTCAGTTGACTTGGTCTCCAACAGCTGAAAAATAAAGATATCAATAAGGTCAATTTGATTATAAAAGCTTCCCTAAAGCAGCTGCAAGGAACTTTATTTTGTTGTTGATTTTGGCGACCCCTGTGGACAGAAACAGTACTAGCACCACCACCTCCTGTCATTAAGATCTTGATCTGACCAGTGTATGCATTTGCTTTGGCAGAGAGTGAAATAAAGGCTTTCAATCATTTCAAGAGCAACATTACATTAAATCCTACAGGTTACAGATTAAGTTACTCAGTAATATTAATTTTGTTGAGCTGAGGCTAAAATAATGATGTTCCCTCGTTACTTTATTTCTTAATAATAATAAGCCAACAGAAGTCACTTTGAGTCACTTTTGAATGCCACTTAACTGCAAACTGTGCAAACTGTGTCAGAATTTAGCACACCCAGTTGTCACATGATGTGTCGGTGTAAGGTTTCTCTTCTAATTACAGAAATAGCTACTTCTAGAAGCACAAACTTCATATTGCTTCTTTTGATGTTATTGTTATCTAATTTAGGTAAGTACAAGTTTGGTGAGATATTTCTTGAGAACAGCACATTAAGTTTGCAAGTGCATCTACTTTGCAAGTCACACCTGGAATCCAATTTTCCTTCATTTACCTCATAATTTTTTTGATAGTATAAATGCAACATAGGTCCTAAATTGCATTGATAACGGCCCTACAAAGGTTTCTCAAAAGTCATAAAATTTACTTGTTGAAAACTGCAGGAACCCTGAGAGTGAACGTACAAATAGAAGCTACTTACAAGGTCCAGACTCTGCAGCCGAAAACCGTACGCTGCACCCCTCTTACTGCTGTTCATATAGTTGCCAAAAGCCAGAACAATCTGAAGGAAAGCACACGAGATGAATTATGCAAAAACCACAAATTCTGGAGCTGCATCAGCGTGCCATGTTCTAGTTTACTCACCTCTAAGATCTTTTTCAGTTTGTCTGAAGACTTGATGGACATGGATGCAGCAATGATGGAGTTCAGTTGCTGTGGAAGAAGAAAAAAAACAAATCAGTGCATTTGTTTAGTATTTCAAGTTTGAGTTACAAAGCATTTTACAGACTGACCGGCTGCAGGCGTTTGACAGTTTCGGGGAAGTTGCCCATGAAAGTGAGAGTGTTTATTCTCTGTCCCAGACGAGGAATCTTCCCGAAGCGTAACACAAATTGGTCTTCATTTGTCAGCTCCTCCAGCGGGCGTCCATCCTTCTCATAGTTAAGCAGCATCTTCATGTCATAATCTGATGGTATGAAAGGCTCCAGTAATTCCAGGAAGTCTAAGGTCAAAGATTTCTGATCATACCTGTGCAAAAAAGTTGTAAAAGTCACTCCAGTTAGTGCATGAGGAGAATATGAGAATAACTTAGGAATGCCAATAATGCAATGATATTCCATGAGGCACATACATCTCGATGGCGGTGCAGATATCATCTGGTTTCATTCCTCCCTTGCGTAAAGTGATGGCCAGATTCTTGGCCTTGTTAGCGTCGATCAAGGACGTCTTGCTGGGGGCCTTCTGGACCTTCTTCTTCATCTTGGACAGGCCTGTGGTTGCACCCTGGGCTCTAGTCTTAAACTGTTCCTCAAACATGTCCATGTTCAGCTCCTGATGTAGACAGAATGAGAAGCACAGTGAGGAAGCTGAGAGGGTTCATTTATAAAAGTACTTTTTTAGCTGCAGTTTTTTGACGGGATCAAGTGTGCAGTGCAGGAGGAAAAGAAAGGAAGATGCATCTTCTCACCCCTAAGACGTGCTCGTCATCCAGCTCGTTGAAGACGGTGCCTGTCACCTGGTTTGGTTTCAGGGCCTGCCAGTTCAACAATGGCATCCTGAACTTGGTCTGAATGGCCTTCTTGCTCTTTATCCCTGATTGAGCTAAAAATTAGAGGAAAGGTTAAAGAAATTAGATGCTTACTGCTGAAGACTCCAGCTCATGACATCTTTCACTACTTCTCACATTCTCCTGTCAGCCTCCTCACCTGACTGAGTGTTTGGTGCTCCAGGAGGGGGCGGGGGTCCAGCACCAGGTGGGGGAGGTGGGGGTGGGGGTCCAGCACCAGGTGGGGGAGGAGGGGGTGGTGGTCCGCCACCAGGTGGGGGAGGTGGGGGCGGAGGTCCAGCACCAGGCGGGGGAGGAGGAGGAGGAGGTGGTGGTGGACCTCCTCCGGCAGCAGGGGGAGGTGGAGCAGGTGGAGGCACAGCATCACAACCTCCTGGTGGAGGTGGAGGTGGAGGGGGCGGAGGCGGGGAGGCACTTTCTCCAGGACCACCAGGAGGTGGAGGGGGAGGTGGTGGTTGGGCAGAAGCAGGAACGTTGGAGGAGCTGGGCTGGGCGGCCGGGGCTGGAGCCTGGACGTACTCCACCACCGTGACCGGCACCACCTGGATGTCCAGGCCTCCGGAGGCACTGCGTCCCAGTCGGATCAGCCCCTTGTCCTGCAGCTCCTGGATCTTCTGCTCCAGCTCTGAAGCCGTCTGAGGGGCGGAGATGCTCAGACGCTCCCTGTCCTTCTCCCTCTCCCTGTCCAGCTCTCGCTCCCGCTCTCTCTGCTGCAACGAACTGACCTGGGAACAGGACTCTCGCAGGCTTTCCTGACACACACAAACACAAACATGGGTAAACACATCTGCACAGAGGAAACAGAGTCCATCCTCAGGCTTTCAGGGAGAGGTCTTCCTTCAGAAAAACAGAGTCTGCACCACTGTGAGGCTGAACTTGGCCACAGAGGTGCTTCAACTAAATGTTGACATCATGCTTGGTAATGTTTAGCATGATAGCAAGCTAACATTCACTTATAAGCACAAACCTTTAATTGGCTGTGAACAAAAGAAATTGATTGGCTATTACAAGTACAATGAACTTTTACAAATGATCCTTGAGGAAACAATAGAGTCTGTACAAAACTTCTGTTGTCAAGACATTTCAGACTGGGCCAGATGGGGGCGCAAGAGGTAAAGACATAGTATTAACAAAGTTATTAGACTCCATTCTTTTGCAACCATCGACATGTGGGATTTTTTTTTTACCGCAATCTTTAAATAGTTATTGAGATATTTCAGTCTTGACTGTAGGGGTGGACCAACCTATTGACAAGTACCGCTAACACGGCTAAAATGAAAGGTCATTTACAGACTATTTGACTTAATTTATTTAGACACTTTGAGAATGTCACACCTTGCTGGGCTAATTAATCTTGTTATATACGCTGTATGTGTCATGGAGCAGCACTTACTTTGAGCAGCTCAGTCTCCTTGGTGGCCTGCATGAGCTGAGTCTCAAGTTCAGTTATTCTCTCTTCAGCCTGATTCTGAGTCTCCTCAAGCAGGGTGTTCAGCTACAACACAGAAAACACTGCTTTAACATCACAATTCAAACCTTTTTTTTTTATTATTTGTTCACAGAGACTCAAGTTTTTTCTTTATTCTGTGACTGACCTTGACGTTGTTTTCATGCAGGTCGTCCACATGCTCCAACATCCCTCCTCTGTTCTCAGCATCCTCCAGCAGAGCTCCTACATCTAACACATTGTCCAGATACGCTTGGATCTGGACCTGCAGCTTCTCACTCTCTGTTTGCTTCAGACGCTAACACACAGAGACAAGCAACAAACCATAGGAATAAATCACAACTCATAACAAGTGGGATGGTATAAAATGGCATCATTCATGTAAATTTTCAAATAAGGACTTCCAGAAGCTATTTAAATAACAGAAATTAATCTGTAATACATTAAAACTATGTTGTAAGGACGCAAAAGTCTAATGAAAAAAAAGTCTTTTTTTGGCGGGAAATATTGTTGGAGCTGCAACTTACAAATTCAGGCATCGATTCATTAAGTGATTGTTTGTTTGGTCTACAAATGGTTAAAAAATTTTACCAATCAGAGATGAAGAGAGAAACAAGGAGATAAAGAGGCTCAGTTTCATTTTACTTAATATGTGTATATGTGTTATATTAGCTGTCTTCAACTAAAAGGAAAAGGAGACTAGATAAGCAAGAAGCAGCGACATCTTGTTGAATGAGGAAATTGACCATGTGGACACCACTTATTACTTTAACATCCTCAGATGACATAAATAAAAGTATAGATTTCATGAGAATTAAAATTAATCCTCAATCTTTTTTTTGTGAAAATTGAGAACACAACATTGACATATGATCATTCTCAAACTTATTAGCATTTATTGCTTATAAGTTTGAGAATGTTTGAGAACTTATTGCCTATTTACATCCAGGAAAAAAAAAGTACAATATTAAGTCTCTTCTCACTCTTGCAGATCTGTTTCTTTAGCTGCGAAATACTTCACTATGTTTACTTTGTGCATAGCTGGTAGTGTACAGTTGGGTTTTTAGAGCTTTGTCACTGAAATTAGCTGCCTGCTGCAGCTAAAAACAACACTATGAGAGCAGTGGGAGGGATGGTGAAGATGTGACCAGAGAGCTTTGACTTTCTCGGCCCTGCTGACACCGCCGACAGAGAAAACCCTGGTTTCCACCGACCACCGAGATTTCCACACACACTCACCTCCAGATACTTGTCTAGCTGATGGTGAGTGAACTCGTACTGCAGATGAACTCGGAAGTTCATGTTCTCCACTGAATGGACCACAATGTTTATGAACTGCATGCAGGCCACCTGCACACGGGCGTAATGACGGTGTCAGGACAAGGACATCTACATCATAAAAGTGCATTTGTTTATTTAACAGTTAATCATTATCTGTGGGTTATGCACATGTGGGCCTACCATGAAGTCAATGTTGCTGTCATCATTGATGAAGTACTCCATCAGCTTCTCGAAACGGTTCTTTTCTCTGCTCACCTGAGAAAAAATAGCAACTTATCAGAATATGTATGTGAGCAAAAAGGGGCATGAATGCAAAACCAGTCTTTTTTTGAGAAGTTTAGTCTATTACACGGAAGAGCTGATTGCATTCGACACTACATAAATAGGGTTTATTTTTCACCCTTGCGCTGTCCTTGCTCTCCGAGTTACACGCACACACGCACACACACATGCGTGAGCGTTTAACATGTGCTAAAATTATGCCCACAATGTGTGAGGGCTCAGTCGTGTCTGTCGCAAGATGACTAATCAAATAGGGGAAGTCTGGAACAGCAGTATGACTGAATGAGCAACAGTCAAAAGCCAAATGAGCCCACTGAAGTGGAGTTAAATTACAGATAACAAACTCCTGTCACCTCTTTGAAGTTGTCAAAAGCAGAGAGAATGATGTCATGTCCTCCTCTGACAAGACACACGGCAGCCAGCAACTCCAGCACGAGGGCTTTGGTCCTGTGGCAGCACCGGAGAGGGTTAGATATGGACACAGACAGGCAGATAACACACGCTTTGTCTCACACACAAACGCACTCACCTGGGATTCCTGCTGTTGAGACTGAGCGTGATCTCGTTCACGCAGCGCGGGTGAGTCATCACCAGGTTAAAACCGGACTGAAAGCAGAGAGGAAAAAAGCATAAACAGCTGATGTGTTAGAGGATGCAGGAAAGGTGAGTTGGGTTTGAGAAAAATAAAAATAATCTGGAAAACAAAAAAGACTTTAAATCGAACAGCAAGGGGCCAAAACTGAATGAAACAGCAGCGGGAGGAAAAAAAGTGGAAATATGTCAACTCATAGTCACAAAATGTCACTTCCTTTTTAAATGGAAGCGAACTATTTTTAAGGCTTTACCTGGTAGTTCATGATTGCTCGTAGGCACATTATGCAGACGTGTACATCATCTCTCTGGGTGGATGAATGAGACTTCTTATGCATCTTGTTCCCAAGAGTGGAGCTTATTCTGCACAGGCGTGACAGGACACATGAATACACGCTTTAATGTGCAGATGGTTTGATGCTGAGCTCCTGAACGGAGCACAGAGAGGCAATAAGCAATTATAACATGACTTCCAGCGTTGTTTTGGACACCCACGGTTTGCATGACAGCTGGAATGTGGCATCAGGTGGGATGAAAATAACAAGTAAAATACTTAACAAAATACTGAAGGATATGAATGAATGAGGATGTCAGAAATATTTCTATAAATGTCTCAGTTTCAAGAGGAACTGCTGTCTAGTCTCAGTAGTAGGACAGGAAGATGCCATTTAAATAAATGGGGGCAAAAACAAAGTGTTATAGAGACATATTAATAAAAACATCTTGATTAAATCAAAAAACATTTCGCCCTTTGCTCTATTTGTTTCATATTTCAAAAAGATGCAAAATTTTAATGAGGGATTCATAATTTTGATTATTTTTCAAATGAATTGCTTAGAAAACATTAATAAAAGATAAGAAATGTTCGTTGGTGTTCATGTGTAACCAACACTCCAAAACCCAAAGACTCATCATTTCCCATCATAAATGACGAATAAAGTTGTCACGCTGAAAAAGCTGAAACCAGAAAATGTTTGATGTTTCAACAAAATGACTGATATAATTAACTGATTATCAAAATTGTCGACATTTTGTTTTCTTTTAGTCGACTAATGGAATAACCGACTAGTTATCACAGCTCTGTACTTTAACGTGCAAGATTGAAAAAACTGGTAAAGGCAGAAAGGCAGAAAGGCATCGATGAGGTTTAGTTCGACACAGTTTAGCATTTCTCTTTCGCACAACAACACGCCACCTTCATATCTCGTCTTCCTTGCGTGACTTTTTATTCTGATTACTCTTCACGGTGATCAGATATGTCTGATGCTTCTCACCTCACGGTGAGTGCTCGAGCAGCTCTGGTCATCCCGTGTGACGGGGAGCTGCTGGAGCTCTTGGTTAAGTCCTCCATCGACCTCTCAGCTGGTTTCCCTCGCTCGGACAGAGAGCCACCATTTTCAAAACTCTCCACCTCAAACCTATAGAGTTTACACAAAAAATAAACATTCAAAGTAATAAAGAATTGTATTTGTTAAGAGGATCATCGGTTCCTAGGAGAATTTTAAACCCTGCTGATACTCACGAGGCGTCACTTTGTGCGTGGGACAGATATTCCACCAGAACATCCAAACCCTTGTTCTGCTCATTGAGAAACTCCTGGGCCCATCTACAAAAAATTAAGATGGAAGAGAAAAACAATGAGAGAAATATTTTTTAAATGTGTCACAGATTTTTTTTGCTCAGAATGCACTTAAAGCAAAAATTTAACTTTATTAACTTTTGGAAAAAGGAAATAAAATAAGCCTGTTCTTATGAAATGTTACAGACATAAGCAGTGAACTGTTGTTGCTAAATTCAGTCGTCTGAAGGTTTTTTGTGTCTCAAACTTGCTTGTTTTGACCTGCAGATTCTTGTGGCTTATTTAAGCAAATTTTTTATAGTTATCGTTGTGTAACTGCCTTTACTGCGCTAGTTTGCAGACTTCCTACTGTTACACCATTAACCAATGTTCATGTGAAGAAGTTCAGTTCTTAGGGAACTTAAACTGACCATTGATCAGAACAATTAAAACAATAATTGAAAACTTAATTTCTTTAGCATTCATCTTAATGGTACAATATGGGGTTTTGACCACTGGTGGCAGTATTGAGCAATGTTTTAACTAGTGAGTTCTCTTTAATTTGTAACATCCATGAGCATGAAAATACGATATACTTTTCAGTCTTTGTTGCAGAGTTGTTGGTGGTAACACACAAAACTGTGTGTGTAAACATCTTTTTTTTTTCTTTTTTTTTTTTTTTACCAGAAAACCTTATTGGGAACTTTTAAATAACACCTCTACAAAGTGTTTTAAAGACAAGATACAATACAAATATAACAAATTATATAAAAAAAAATTTAAAATGCAAAAATAAAGCAAATAAAGTTCATCAATTGGCTTAACGAAGACTTGACATAATCAATTAAATCACTAGAAATAATCCACAGCACCAACTAGGGACCACCCTAACCTCACATGCTCACCCAATGTGATTAGTGCGAAGAGATATCTCCAAATCTTTAAGGACCTGGGTGGCATCTTGGATCCGTTTTTTCAGCTGAAGAGGCAGAAGATGCGAGACGTCATTGTGCAAATAGAAAATAAAAGGTTTGTCAGACTTGAAAGGAAGGTGAAGCTTCACACTGACCCTGCGAGGGACTCCACCTTGATCCTGGTAGAAGCTCTTGATCTTGGTCAGGTAAGTGGACGGCGGGCTCTTTACTTGGAAACGCTCCTGAGGATGAAGGTGTCACGGAGATTTGAGTCAGAAGTAGCTTCTGTTTAACTTTTTTTTTTGTTGTTGTTGTTGACAGGAGACTGGATTGGAGACATATTTACAGCACACAGCGTCTGAAGCTGTCATCGCCTGAGCGCCAGTGAACACAACTGACACAAACGCCCTGTTTCCATGCCAACACTGCTGTCAGTTACAACCACAGAAACTGCGAGGTTTTTTTTTTTTTTTTCAAACACTGCAGTCTGCTCTTTACCACACATCCACTGTGGGTGTGTGTGTGTGCTTCGTGTCAACTCAGTCCCACTGAAGATACAAGAATCCTCCTCCCCTTTCATTTTTTTTTAAAAACCAGCTCATCATCCGATAAAAGAAGACAATGATCTTACCTGATCACACACTAATTCCCACTTTTTTTCATTGTCATATTGACTCAACAGCGTCAGTTTATCGGGAGGTAAGTTCATGTGGCTCTGAAAGAGAGAGAGCAAAAGAGAGAGGCCGTTTCATTAGGAGATATCAAAATGTCATTGAGAGAATTTCAGAGGAAAGAATGAAGCATTAAAATATCAAATTCTGACATTTTTTTCATCCTTCCCACTCATGTGAGAGTATTTACATTAACCAAACCGCAGATGTACTTTCTACGTAAAGCAAAAGGGTGTTGACGACATGGCGGAAGCAAAGATGACTCAGTGTTTACATGTGTGTACTGATGGTTGTCACTAGGTACCAACATCAGTGATAAATGAATCCAAACAGTTGTTCTGCAGCAAAAAATGTTTGGTCTTTATAACAAAGGTATTAATGAGTTAATTTTTGAGAATTTTGTTCGTCAAATCTTACAATAATATGACCATTCCCACCTGGGTGAAAGCAGAAATGATTTCTTAAATTATTAGTCTTTCTTTTTTAAATTTAAATGATTGAAACAGACTATGACTATAATTTGTATGTACTTTCCAATGAGGTTAGACTATAACAGTACCACATACCTGTCAATCACTATTTACATAATTTATTATAACACATTCAACCGTATGGATAGTTTTTACACAGATCAAGAAAAACCCCACCTCTACAGCTCTGTGCAGACTGACTCAACCGTCTGAAGATTTGATATTTTCATGCACAAAAAGGCAGTTTCACTTTGAGTTATTGACCTGAACCTGCAGTGAAATGACTTCCAGTATAAAGGTTATTCCCCTTTACAAACAGCCATGGACTTGAATGGGTTAACAACTTCAACTACTGTCATACAACTTCACTTTACATTCACAACACTCCCTCACTCTACACCAGCCATGTCAGCTGTTATGCACCTGATCCAGGATTTCAAACACTCTAAGGTCATTCTGGGTGATGCCGGGTGTTGATCTTAAATCTAACAGTGTGGACATTCAAGCGGTGGTTTGTAGTTTCTTTCTCACATCTTTAAAAAAAAAAAAAAAAGAAGCAAAAACGGAAGCGGCTGCTGCTTTGCTTCTGAAGAGTTGCAGCTTCATCCTTGGTGGGGCGAGGGAGGGGTCGCACTGTGGGTTTTTATGGTACAACATGAAAGAAAAAAGGCTGATATGAACATTTTTTTGGGGGCATGCGCACTTGCATGAACTTACATGTTATGCAATGAGCACAAGCATCCCCTGTAGAAATCATATATAAATGAAGAAGCAAGTGTGTTTCTCATTTCCTTGTTAAGTTTAATGCACAAACAATTGGAAATATTTAACTGAAAGAGGAAGTGAGGTAATGCTGTTCATGCCTGTGAGGGTTGCTGGTAGCCATGAAATAGCACGGGACGCCTTTGTTCACTTTCCAAGTGGGCAGAATATGTCACATAAATATGATGAAATGGTTAACCCTAAAGCTTAACTGAACTCTGAACTCTTGTCTTTTCATGTCAGCAACGACATTTGCACTTTCTGGCAACTTATTTTGAAATACACACATGAATTTTAACATAAAAAGCTTCTTAATGTGAAAGTATTTTTATTCACTATACTGTGATTTTGAGTATTTTTTTTTAAGTGTTACCAGATACATTAAAAAAGCTTTAAATCCTGTTTGCCATTTTTAATTTTTTTTTTTATCTGAAACAAATGCTGCAACTGCAGTGGACGAAGAATAGTCTTTTTTTCCTCCATCAGACATTAATAAAATATTCAATTAAAAAACTGCAGTGATGTCTGATATTCTTTTTGATTTTTGTGGATTGTGCCATGTTGTTTTTAACACACAAGTAAGTTGGTTTAAAGTTTAAAAGAAGAGCTGATAATCATCATGTTGATCAGTGTCTGTTTGATGATTATTATTTCTCTAAAGCACTTTGTCTGCAGAGTATCTGGACAGACGCTGCTCATCCAGATAACAAAAGATTCAGCTCCCTCCCATCAACCATGATGTCACACTTAAGTGGATCCTTGTAGAAATTTAAAGGAAGGATAGATTTTATTTTTTTCCCCAGTGAGCAGGGAGCAAAGCTATAAAGACGGAGTAAATGAAGCCCATTCAGGTGTAAAACCTGAGACAGAGTGTGGATGGTGACAGTCAGGCTCATTATTGATGTGAATGGAGCAGCTGCGGGCTGTCAGCACCGTTAAAACCTCTTGTATGTCTTCAGTTTACTTTTAGAGCTTTTCATGCTCATTAACTTGAGTTAGACCAGTGACAGAAATAAAAAAAAAAAAAAACAGATCGTTAACTTGAGAGGATTTTCTGTTTTCTTCTGCTAACGTTTTAGCACCAGTTAGTACAATTCCTCAAGCAGAACTTTGTTCCTGTGTGGCTAAAAATGTGGTCAAATCTACGTTGGCTCATTTGATCCAATGATATGGAAACAGTTTGATGTCTTTCAGTGAAAATTCATTATGTTGCCATACACTTCATGTTATTATGTTATATTTAAGCAGGATATCACCTCTTTACATGCAGTACAAGGTGCTAATTTGACCTCTGTATAGAAATTATACTGTATTTAATGCAAAAAATGCATTTGTAAGTGCTTTTAGTTTTCTGATAGAAAAACAGTTGTTGAAATTCTTCATAGAGAGCTTTAAGTACTCATCGAAAGGTTTTATGTTCTCCAACTTGCTGTAAGACTGTTGAAAGAATGGTGAAACAGTTGCTTTCCGGTCTTATGGTCTCACTCATGTAAATGCGTTGCTCAACTTCCCCTTGGGGCCAGCTGCTTGAGCGTGCAATAATCACCATGTTTCTAGAGTGACATTTTCAAATCTAACGGTGAAGGAAATGAGAATGCAAATGGATCCATGAATAAACTTGTTAATAACATCTGTTTTTGTGGTGAAAACTCTTCTATCAATGAAATGGCTATCGATGACTTTTAATTCAAATACGATTGAACAAAATGACCAGTCAAACGACTCTTTGCTGGATCAGCTTTAAAGCAAATATTTTGTAAAAGTTCAGCTCTCCATTCACACTGGACAGATGGATTCTGGGCCTTAGATATTTTACAAAATTGTGGGAAAAAAATCAGCATAAATCAGTCACAGATTGCAAGTGCTTAAACAAGATTTTGAAGAAACTCTACATGTTGTGTAACAGCTTTAAATTACAGCTGATAAATTGGCTGTTTTTTTTTTTATTTTCTGTGCCTCTAAATCATATGTACCTGCAAAACTATCTCAGCTTTTTCATTTATATTTCTACCACAAACCCACAGCTGGCATTGCTAATACACCAAGTGTTCATCGTCTGTTTTCATGTGTAGTCTTGGGTGTGTGTCTTATCCCCAGTGCAGAAACTCACCAGCACCACATTGAAGCGCTCCTCCAGTTCCTCCTCTGGGGGCATGGGCAGTTTTGGGGGAGGCGGCTGTTTCTTCTGCAAGGTTGGAGTGGGGTCACTCATTCCAGAAGCTGATCTGACTGAGTTTCTGGCCTCCCGGCCCTCAGTCCCCTCCTGCTCCAAGCCTCCTGGAGCCGCATTCCCCATCACTAATCTCCACAAGTAATCCAGGGGGGAAAGCTTTATACGAACCCTTTCTCCTGAGAATTCAGTGTAAACACAGTGGCAAAATGTTGTCACTCCGAAAGAGTAGAGCGAGCAGGCCTAAATCAAACCGAGTCTTAGGGCCTTCGGGGAAAGGAACATCAAGCCTCTGGTTCACTGAATCCACCTTGGTCCTGAGGACAGGGTGGATGATGAAAGAAGGTAGTTCGCTCTCATGTCTGTCCTCCCATCAACCTGTCTCTCTGCGTCTGCACGTACCTTTGAGAATAAGGTTACAAGCCTTGTGGGGTCCTGTTGGAGCGACGTAAGTGTCACTCGCTATTCTTGAAACTAGTTGACCGAAAAACTCCTCCGGTGAGCGAGTACAGAGGTTTGCGTGTGAGAGGAAGGAGAGGGAGTGTGACACACTCTATAACAGACAGAAACCACAGTAGCACAAAAGCAGAAGAGTAACTTCCTGTGCATGTCAGCGGTAGAACGTGGGGCGGAGGACAGAGTGGAACATAAACATGATAACTGTGCCCTGCATGAAGCAGGTGAATAATGAGTGCACAGAGTTCACACAGTTATAAAAGAAAGCAAAAGGAGGGTCCAGGGTTAAAGAGACACAGTAACCATGCAGATAAAGATGTAAAAAGACACACAAAGGAAACTTTCTTCATCTTTACAGTAATCAACTTTCATCACTGTGGAGCAATTTGTTATCATGCATGATACTGACGTTACGGTTGTTTTGGTCACTTCCCTCAACATGAGGCCAATTGAGGTGGAAGGCGGTTGCTTTCTGATCAGTGGAGCCACTGAGTAGGGAGGATTAGCCAACAGCGCCTCACTGTGTTTAAAGTTAATTACTGCGTGCACGGTTGCTACATTCGCGATCTCCTTGGAAATCGCTCATAATCTTCGAAATCACAATTTATAGCTTGACATAACGTTCGAGATGTGAATTTTCAAATCCGAAATGAATGCAGCAGACATAAAGGGAGCCTTTCAGAGATTTATACCACTTAACAATAACGTTTATATCAGTTGTTTCATGGCGAAGCATAAATGCTTCACAGGTCGCTCACACAAGTTTCCTATAAGTAGTACTATTAGTTGATAAGTTAACTGATTATGATGTTGACCATAAAAGCGAGTTTGTAATTTAAGCATACATGAATTAACCAGGCTTTTACATCTGAAATAACTACGTCTTTGTTTCTAATTGTCTTTGTTTGAAATAAGTTCAGTTTGAAGAAGACGAGGAAATATGAATTTCCGAGGTGCACGTGAAGGCAGCAGTAGGTAGTAGTTATTTGCATTCCAAAATGACGGACCCGACTACGTCGCCCGAGGACCACTGGAAAGTAAGTAACTTTACTGATGTTAGTTAACTTCAGCATTTGGAGTAAATTTGTTTCGCACGCCTGCAATAGGGCAGCAGCGATAAGTGGCGAACACTGTGTTTAAAGTTGAAGTTTTGCAAACGTTTTAGAGAGAAACAAGGCTTTGTTAGCTCGATGGCTAATGTTAGCGTTAGCTAGGTGACGTTTGCTAACGCTTTAAAGCTACAGCGGGTAACTTAAGCTGTTAAGTGAAGCAAGCGTGATTCCTCTGGTAGATTTGAAGAAAATGAAGAATGTAGTTTTACCAAAAAAAATTATTTCTCTCAAATATTGCCTCAATTCTGCCTTTATCACTAGCTGAGTGGCTTGTCGGACAAGACAGATGAGCGGAGTCATGAGTTTCAGTTTAGTCTGTTATAAACGAATAGATGTTGGATTATGTGATAACATGAAAAAAGAATAACAATGTGATAATATGAAAAAAGAATAACATTGATTTTATTTTAGTAGCCGATAAACTAAAACTGTCTAGTTGTCTTTGTATACCAAGAAATTGAGAAATAAGTTAATACAACAAATAAATCATTAACTATCAAAGCTGCTATAAATGCACGTAAACTACACGAGGCAGCCACATGACACCAGCTTGCTTTTTGTCCCTTAAAGCGTTTGTCATAGGTGAGCTGGCTACTTAGAGTCTAAAATTGTGCTCATCCAGGAAACTGAGGCAGGCAGAGGGAGGTAAAGGTGAGGGGGTGTTTTTCTACATGTGCTTAAAATAGATCTGCGCTCATCTAAAATAGCCTTTCCGTTTCTTCGTTTCCCATTTCTTTTTTCAAACATCCATGTGAAAGTGAAGACTTATTTGAGAAACTGCAAGATTAGTGAAGTAAAGCTACCGTTAGTACGTATGTAAGCGCATTAATAACCGCAGCCCTACCACATAATTTTCCCTTTGGAAAACACTGGTGAGGCTGTTTTGCTTAGGGCAGCATATAACTGGAAAAAAAGTTGTGGTTGTGTAAATGAATACGTTGTGACATGATTGATTTATAAGAAATAGCTTTTGGGAACTCTTTTTGTAAGGAACTTCTTAATAACGCCGTTTTATTCTAATTTATAAAACAATATGGCCACCTTGGGAAAAAGTTGGAAATTCCCTTCTAAATGATTCTGTTGTAGGCAGAGAGAATGACATCTTCGATTAGCATAATCACTGTCAAACCTGTCATCATCTAACAAGACTTAATGACAACATTTACAGTGTTTTGCATACTGGAATCACTTGGAAAAAAAAACTGGATCCAATTGTGGGAACCACAAGCTAAAGAAACCGTTTTGTTGTGGTGCCCTATTTTTAAACAGTGAATCTGTGATTGAATTAGTAATTTGGTGCAGCTTTTTACCCTCATGCATGCTTGAATTGGTCAAATCATGGCAGTGCTCAGTGGGGGTTTAGCCTGTTTTTCTGGCTGGCTGGCTATTGGTCTATTGTCACTGTATTTTGGGCAAACATTCAACCCCTTGTTATTACAGCCTCTAAGTCTCTATTTTCTCCCTTTTCCATCTTTCTGTTGTGTGGTGATGGCTCGGCAGACAGACGGTGCTTTCAGCGACAGTGGCTTTGACCCTAGTGAGTATACTGTCGGTTTAAATCCTGTTGTTTGTCGTGTCATTTGATATTTAGCCTATGTGATGATGACATTGTGTTTCTGGTGTCTGAGATTTGCATGTCAGTCCTTTTTTTTAGTTTTGCAGTAAAAGATCTTGCTGTCTTGCTCTATAGGTTTCTTTGCTGAAACTGCCAGAAAGGGTACAGTTGTGTCCAGGGCTAACAGCATCGGCTCGACAAGTGCCTCTTCAGTACCAAATACAGGTAAAACCTGACATTACTGATGGTTTAAAGGGGGATTTGTGCTGCATTCAAATGTGATGGGAATGTTTGCTTTGTCGACTCTGCCTCACTTTCAGTGACACATTCCCTGTACAGACCTGCAGTCAAAAATCTATTTATATGTGGGATATACAAGTAAAATATGTTATTTTTGTGTCAGTTAAAGTAAAAGCCTATTGTTTAGCTGAGACAGAGTCTGCTCTCTTAATTTTGCTTCCTCCTTCTTATAAAAGCAAAACCCTTTCTTGCTACCAGTTACCCCTAGTAAGAAATAAAAGTGCAGTAATTCAAATAGGGAGTTTTAAGAACCAGTAAGTGGAGTAAGCTTATGTTGTATAATCATATTTAATAAAATGCATTGCATGCATAACTGTTCCATCTTTATAGCTTTTGCTAAGACTCTGACGGCGTGGTTCTATGAGTTACCTCTGCAGAATAATGTCTTTTGTCGGCCAGTATAAAATTCATTGCAGTCATTATAAAACTTGATTGAAGAATAAATCAGCTCCTGTGAATCCTGCAGAGATGAAAAATTGTAGAGCTGTGGCTAAAATTATGTGATGAGAAAAAACACTAACAGGACTTAAGACAGAAGAAAATGGAAATACATTTTGAGTAAATCTCTACAAATTGTTTTGAGAGTTTAAGGAGAAAAAAGTGTTATTATGGTTCCAGACTGATCGTTAAATTTGTCAAATCCTCATTTTGTGCTTGAAAAGTTCTATTTAACATCAGCATAGTATTTTTGTGCATCAGTCAGTGATATCCTGGTATCCTGCCTGTCAAGGGTAAGAGACATGTTTCTTAATCTGAGTGTTAATATGTTCTTGAATAGATGATGAAGACAGCGACTACAGACACGAGACATCATATAAGGACACGTACAAAGATCGACGGAGACAAGCGCACACACAGGCTGAGCAGAAGCGTAGAGATGCTATCAAGGTAGGGTTGCAATAGATGGCAGATTTCTCTGACCTAAAGCTGCTACATCACGCACACACATTTTGAAAAGTTGTATATTCCCATTAGTTATGTGTCCATTAGTTCTAAATTCCTTTTTCCTTTGTACTGTAGAAAGGCTACGATGACCTCCAGTCCATAGTGCCAACCTGCCAGCAGCAGTCTGAGTTTGCAGTTGGAGCTCAGAAGATCAGCAAAGCAACAGTACTGCAAAAAAGTAAGATTGGATTTTACAGAGGATGTGTGTTGTTGGATTAGGGCTTGTAGGTCACCTTAGTATCTGATGTATGAGGGGTGACGGAAAAGTCAACGGCTTAAGAAAGAAGAGGCCAGCGTCAGAAAACCCAACATTACCACTGAGTTCTTTCTTCATATTTTGAAAGTGACAGTAGTTGTCTGCAGTTGCAACGACCACATGGACCTCCTTGGCTGAACCTTTGACACAGAGGTAGCGGTCGACTGCACAAGGGCTGATTTCTATTTTCTCAGGCAGTGCTGACTTGCAATTTTCAGTTACAACAAAAACCATAAGTACCTCAAATGTTAACTTCAAACTTCCCTAAAGCCATAGTGACCATAAGGCTACATGAAGAGGGAAGTATTGATCTGTTTGTTTGTTTGTTTGTTTGTTTTTCTTGCTTGGTTTTGTATTTATTTGATACAAGTATTTTGCTGTTTTTTTTTCCTGGAGTTAGCAATCTGTAGCTAATTGAAGCCTTAAAATCAATCCTAAATGTTAGAGGAAGTTAGTGCAGGAAAGCTTAAAACTGGACTAATGCGCTGCCTGGCCTTGGTTCTGATTAGAAACAGAACGGCACAGTTTTAAATGAGCTGGAGTTGCTGGTTTTCATCTTTTGTTGTTTTTTTTGTTTTCTTTTTCTCCCCCAGAAGACTGGTAAATAGCTTGCTGCAGGAGTGAACTACATAGCACATAGGAGCAGGCCAGGAAAGAGCAAAACTCTGTCCTACTTTCAACATTTATATTATTCTGTAGTTTTCCATTAGAGTCCTGTGGTGCTTAATTGAATGAACATGGCACAAAAACTGTCAGGGCCATTACTTATTTTTCACTTTGGCCATGTGATAAAAATCTGTATGTGGCTTGAAGCCCCCAAGTACAGATCAACCCCCCATTTTGCTTTACACAAAGCAGGTAGCTCATACTTGGCTCTAACAGTGGGAAAAGGAGGAATTTGTAGCTCTTTTGTGTACAGGAAATGGCTTTTAGATGGACACACCTCCTGTAAAATAGATCCTCAAGTGTGTGTGGAATAAAGAAATCCCTGACATTAATTTCTGTATTTATTTTTGCAGCAATTGACTACATCCATTTTCTTCACAAGGAAAAGAAGAAGCAAGAGGAGGAAGTTTCAGTACTAAGGAAAGAAGTGATGGCACTGAAGATCATGAAAGCGTGAGTCAATGGTTCACCAGCTTTTTTAGCCAAACTTTTCCCCTTCAATTAACTTGTTTTCTACTTTTTGGCAATGAAGAACTTCCTACTCGTTCTTCATCCACATGGATTTGAAAAAAAAAAAATGCTGTTATTGGGCATAAAAAAGAAAGTGTTTTTTCATAAATGCTCTGATTGCAGCACTGACACACCTCATTGTAAAGGGCCTCTAAAATAAGAAAATGGAACAAAATATCCTCAAATAAAAGCTCTCAAAGCTGTTTTAAATTTTTTATTGACGTCCATTACACTTCTCTCCTGTACACTTGCTGTGAAGGCAAACCAGTTGTTCTGGTGCATGAAGGGAATGGCTCGAGTTAATCATTTCTTTATTTTACGGTCTTGGTCATTAAATTGTGTATTTTATAGTGCCAGTTCACAGCGATTGTCTGTCCTATTAGGAACTATGAGCACATAGTGAAGGCCCACCAGAACAACCCACAGCAGGGAGAGGATCAGGTGTCCGACCAGGTCAAGTTCAACATCTTTCAGAGTATCATGGACTCCCTGTTCCAGTCCTTCAGTAACTCTGTTTCAGTAAGCAGCTTCCAAGAACTCTCCGCCTGCGTTTTCAGCTGGATCGAGGAGCACTGCAAGCCACAGGTAAGGAATATTCTTGACACACAATAAAAATGGTTTCTGCTGCTTGGTTTATGTTCGGATAATCATAGTTTTTGTGTCTCCTCTGTTCTTTTCCAGACGCTGAGGGAGTTTGTTGTTGGGGTGCTCCGACAGCTCAATGGTCAACTTTATTGATCGAGTGAAACCTCTAAACTGAACTCTCAGTAATTGACTTTGGGCTTGCTCTGGCCTCTCAGGGTGGAGTAAAAACTCCAGTCAGCCTCAGGCTTCACCACAGTATTTACACTCACTTCAACTCATCAGTGACTCCCTGTCTGTAATTGGATTACCTCAACACACTCTATGGGCAGAGATTTCAGGTTTTATTGGATAGAGCAGATGCATGTTTAGGGATCACTGTCTGATTCATGTTTATTTCAGCCTTTGCTGACTGTTCATATTCATATTTCTTACAATTGTTCTGTTAAGAAATAAAGGGAAAAACACAAGAGCTCTGAAGTCAAAATAAGAGTATGCAAACGAATGTACAAGTTAAATGCATCAGGCGGACAAGATAGTGTAGCTGTAGACATTATTTGCAGGAACAGTTGCCCTTGTTGAGAAATCCAAACCGAGGCTCCTCCAGATGAGTTCATTAACCGCGTTGCTTTTGCAGCCTGTCAGCCTTCAGTAGCAGAAACAGATAGAGCAGGGAGGTGGTGATGAAAACCATGAAAATGCGTGGGCACACACCCTCTTCTCTGGCATTTCAGGCATAACTTGGCAGCGTTATGCTGGTTCAAAGGGCTTGTCTTGGCTTCAGTGCACATGGAGTCAACCATACCACTCCTGAACCACAGCACACACCCATTCTACTGCAGGTCAGCTGTCTCTGCTCCTCCTGTGGGAGCATGCTCTGTGGAACTTCAGCTCTTTATCACTGAGATTTTGATTAAAAAACAAACTTTCTTACCTTCAGTGTTAAAAAATGTGAGGTTTCCAGCAATGCAGCATGGGTGACAGGTGTGCAATGTAAGCAGGACAAAGGTCTAAGATTGATGAACGATTGTTTATACCGACTTTAACAATAATTACTCTACAGCCTATGTTGTGTTAAATATCAAACTCGGTTATTTAGCTGCAGTCGTACATGTTGTGTTTATTTGGGAGATGATGTTTAATAGAAAGCATTGATCATAACGAACCTTTCAGATTGCAGTTGATTCTACAGTGAACATTGTTTCAGTTAAACTAAAGGCTATATGAACAGTAAGCACTGATTCAGACCAAATCAGGTGTTGCAATGATTACTGCACATTTCCAAATGTAGATCAAGTCCTTGCGCCCCCTCATGGCAGGGTTGTTCTGCTCTGCTTTGTCTGATTGGTTGATGAATTGACTCCGCTTCATCTACAGCTGTACGTTGCACGGCCTAAACAGAGTTCCTGCATTAAGTGAATGAAAGCACTTGTGTTTTCACCACACCTGATTTGGTCAGAATGGGTCCCAGCAGTTCAGTCAAACAATGCAGTAGTCAGCAGCACTTTCAAACATGTAACACCAACGAGTGGAAAATCCTGTATGGCTGTACTCACAGACATGAACCTTTGCCACGCACAAAAATATTCACAGCCGCTGTACGGAATTAAAGTTTTTTTTTTGTACTTTGATTTTTAAATGTGTGGTATAAAGCATATATTCATGACTTGTGACAGGTTTTGTTTCCAGTATCTGAGTAAAGGGAATCTGTTATACACATCTCATCTGTTCCATAACAGAAGCTTTACTGTTGTTGCTTTTTTCCTCAGGGAAAAACTGTTGCTTTAAGTATTTCTTTCAATGGTTCTTTTCTAAAAGTCATCTTCTTTGTATCACCATACAAAAGAGTGGTGTCAGCCTGTGTTAAGAAGTATATTGTGTCATGTTTAATTTTTTCCCCCCCAAGTACAATGGAAATAAAGTGTGTAACAACAGCAGAAACGCAAACACAGGTGAGCATCTCTGCGGCTAATGGACCTGCAAAATCTCTTAATGCATTTAGATGGGTTGAGCACCAAAGTGTCAAACATTACTGTCATGAACATTTAACAACTTGACAGCAATGCTGAAAAGAAACAGCACAGAGGAACATTAACAAAGCAGAGGTTAAAAAAAAATGGGATAACAACCCATCAATACCTGAAGAACAGATAAAATTGTGGTTCTCTCATGCACAGTTTACAAAAAAGCATTCATGTAATAGAAACAACAGGATCATACAGCTCTCTAATATCTAATAAGAATATTCTGTTGACATTTTCATCATAAATTTAGGATTGTCTTCATGACTCTAAAAAGAGAAAAGAAACCAACACTGCCTACTGTCCTAAACGCAGCGCAGTGTTGGTGTCTTGCCACTGACAGATTTTTGTATGAAGATGCTCTCAATTACAAACGCTGTATTTACATTCAACTTTTATTAAAGATTAACTATGTTTAAATGAAACAGTATAAATTAAAAATGTGCAGTGGTTCTAAACTGTATTCTTAGCTAAACACTGCAAAGGCTCAGATTGATGAAGTGGATGGATGGGTGTTAGTTTTTTCTGTCAAGTGCTTGGAACAGCCACTTTACAGTCCTCGTCGGTCTCTACTCCAACTTCATCCTGTGGAGGAAGCAACGTTCATTAAAACTGGGAAGCAAAACACGCATAGGTGGTTGCATGAAATTAGGTTTTGGAAAGAGGATTTAATTAGCATCTCTGACTTACCAGGAACTCCCTTTTGCTCTTAGGATACCCCTCAAGGATTGTATTAATCATGTCTGAAGCCTGAGAGAAACAAAGTACCACACGGTTTAAGAATCCAGCTTACGGCTTTGTATAATAACAATGGATGTCTTTGCTTCTTTCCATCTACTGCTTGAATGATTATTAATAAGAAGAAAATAGTCATTTTAAGTTTTGCATTTTCATTCAATATTTACTAACTTAAATATCTGAAATATATCAGTGCAGGAGCTGCAATTGCAAAAAAAAGTCTTTAGCTTCTAGTTTTTGAGTGACTTGCAGTCAACAAGACTATAAGATATTTTTTGCTCTTGTTTAACAAAGAAAAACAGCAAATTGTTACATTTGTGAAGCTGGATCCTGATAATGTTGATCACTGAAGCAGTTGATGTATTTTTCAAAAGCTGCAGATTAAAATTTTCATTTAACTGATCCTTTAAAGAGCTTTACTTTATATAAATATAATTTACCAATCTCTTCCTCTTTTTCCACTCTTTCACGTAAATATCCCGCTCTTTGTAAACCTGTAAATTTAAATATTACAAGCAATGTAATAAAATATGGTAGAGAAAATGGGAAAAAAATGTAACTTCACAAGGTTTATAGGACAGTTTGCGGCTCAATTTCATTCCCAACCTTCTCTTTCTCCTCTGGTGTGACATGATTTGTGGCCGACTTAATCTTCTCCAGGCGTGCTCTGTACCCAGAACACTCTGTTTTCAGCTCTTGGATCTCTGACACAATTTCCTCTGTTGTCAGAGAGCTGTTCAGCTCTTTCAGCTCTGTTCGTGGAAATTGCAAAGAAATAGACACAACACCCCTTTTCAAATGCATGCGGTAGAACAAAAACAAAATCCCTTTAGTCTAGTGATATCATGTGCAAAACAGTAACATCCTGTGCAAAATTTAAAATGCCGGGAAACTGGAAACTGGACAAGTTAAATGGTGTACTCCACCTGCATCTAGCTGTCTGCAGGTCTGGGTGAGGGACTGCACCTCAGAACTGAGCTTTGAGATGTCAGTGTCCATGGCCTTCAGGTCTGCATCGTTCACATCTTTGAACTGAGCCTGTGAGTGAGATTAGTAAATTTCACTTTCAGCTAAAGCATACGAGATTATTGCAGAGTATATCAAAAATTTGTGCATATTACTTTCATTGCCAACTTTTCACAGCAAAAGAGCATCTCGGATGAACAGACCAACCTGATCAGCAAAATAAATCTTCTGCTTGCCATATGTTTTCTCCTTGATCTTCCCCTCTAATGCCAGCAGCTCCATGGCTTTGACAACTGCCTAGTGAATCATACATATGCCATCAGTTATACGATTTTGGCTCCACACACAAAAAACACACACCACTGCATCGTGTTCATCTCACCGTTTTGCCCAATCCATGCTGCTTTTGTAGGTTACAAAAGACATCCTGAGCACTGTAGGGCCTGTTTTTCTCATTGAGATAGGCGAGGATGAGTGTGGCACCTGTGGGTGACAGCAGGAGAATCTGATCATAGCAATTTCTCACAGAAAAAGATGACATATGATAAAGGTCTTTTTAAAAATCTTTTGAAGTGCTATATGTTTGTATTATTAATGATGACCAAGCCCTTGATAACGTTTGTATGTAAATTACTGCAGCTGCATTTTACATAGTTTGTTTGTGTTGCTGGTCTCAGTGAGCTTAACGTACTTAAATAATTACTGCAAAATTAAATTATGTTCTAAGGGACATAATTGTGATATTACACCCCACATATGGCGTTTTAAAGCAAATAAAACACACCGTAAAAATGAATGTAACGTCGTATAATGCGATTTGAGAGCCTTGATGGGAGCTAGCTTATTTCTATAGACGCTATCTAGCTAAGTTAACGTTAGCTGGTAGCTTTTTAGCCAACTTTATAACTTTACAGATAAAACTAAAGAGCGTCTTTTGCTCGATAGCAGTGTAAGATAAAACAGCTGGCTTTCAGTCAAAAAACATCCCGACATAATGCTAGATGCCTACCGTTATCCTTTTTGCTCATTTCTGACTTCTTCTCACCCACTTTAGCTTTCAAACTGAGTTTCGCGCAAAATATGCGTCACCGAAAAGATCGTTTATGTATTAAGATGTGTCACATATGTGGAAATTTCATCGCAGCTCTGCGAGAGAGGCATGGACAAACTTTTTAACTTCTCATCTCTAAATCTAAATCAATATTAATGAAGTTGAGCGATTGTTTATCAACAAAGCTATTTCATCTGCCTCTCAAAAAGTGGCTTTCAGCTTTTGCTACTTTGTTTTTCTTTTTTAATTAAATTTTTAATATCCGGAAAGAAGAGCTGAGTGAGAGCTCTGTAATGTTGGTCGATCTCAGGCAAACATCCTGGTCTGCAGCTATTTGATACTTCATCTACCAGCACATTTATGTGCAGGGTTCCGCGTTGGAAATAAAATACAAACAAATATAGCTACCATAGCAACAGAGCATAAGACGGATCCCGGATATGAATCTTGGATGTTTAGCCAAATAGGTCAGATTGTGTTCTACTCAAAGGCAAAGTCATATTTCAAATACACTGATTAATAGTGAATTATTTCCAGGATAAAGATCTCCTAAGGTGTCAGAGCATTTTAATGAAAAGACTTGGTTGAGTTTTGTCTTTCATGAGAAACTTAAAAATCATCCCGATAGACGGTAATGTGTTTACTATTCATCTTTCACTTCCTGCCATAAGAAAAAAAAATACTCTTGACAGACTTAATTGCAAACATTTTATTCAATACAATTTGCACATCAGAACATATCAAAACCAGTTACAGAGAAGAAAATACACTAATATGCACATTACATTATCAAACTGATTACTGATCACTCATACTAATGAACTGACTCTTCATGGCGCAGCAATGAGCATCGTTCTGGTTAACTGAGGTGGCCAAACAGCTGAGACTAATGTCTCCTTTTTTTAAAAGTCTCAAAATCTCAGCAATTTCTTATCAGTGCATGTTTTCTACTTTATCTCCACAAACGTGGATCCAGCAGTTCTTTTTTTTATTGTGCTAAATCTTTTTGCAGCTATGATATTCTTCATAACAACACAATTGAAGGAGCAATATCTGTTAGAAAAAAATCCAGATTTTTTAATACATCGGTTTCAATAAACCTCAACTGTGGTTCATTTAAGTTATAAGTGCCATCTCTGTTATAATTTGACATAATGACAAGTTTTGTCAATCAAAAAGAAATCCGACTGACCAGCACACAAAAGCCACTTTAAACTTCAGCAAACTAACACTTTTTTTCTCCAAAAAAAGGATATAAGGATAACTTTCTATACCTGATTTTCATGTAAACATGTTTCCCCAGTAAAATAGTAAAAGATCTGTGAATTGTAGAATATTTGATTTTTCTATTAAAGTTCAGCATGACTGTCAACTATATGAAAATATTGAAAGATAGAAAGAAATGTGTTTAAATTTAAAAAAAAGAAAAGAAAGAAAGCACACTCAGCTGAGGGCCAATGCAAAGTATCAAACATGGACACAATATGTTACTAAGCTTAAAAGGGCAAGCAAATTAAAAACTTCCTGAACTTACTCACAGAAAAAAATAAGCAAACCTGGGGCAATGTGTCTTAAATATTCCTACAATACAATGAACAACAATCATAACACAACCTGCTTCTACAGGTCAGATATCTCAAGACTTAGGTGTGACAAAAAAAAGGAAAAAAATTAAAAATAAAAACAGAAAATGCAAGAAAAGTCATCTTCATGTTAGTCAGATATGAAAAAAAGAACCAAAAGTCAGAGAAACAACAGAAAATTGTATCTTTATATTATCATCTTCATCACAGAAGTGGATCACTGACCAAATCCGCAACTGCTGACAAGCGTTTTGAAATTGATTATCTATCTAATAATTCAATTACATTAGATAAATTGTCTTCCAACAGATCATAGCCACATGTGCCTTGAAACAGGAGCAGAACACTGATAATATCTTCACCAACATGACCACTGTTTCCTTGACCAAGTTTGATGGAAAAAAGCGCATTTCTAAAGTGTAATGTTGTTTCATTATGTTATTATCAAAGCAACATGGCTCAGCTCAACCAACAGGAATGTCATATTTGGTCCCATGTAAAATAGCCCTGTATGTGTAGTCCTCCGGGTAGAAAAGATTTCATGGGCACCGTTCTTTTTTAACTGTCACTACCAAGTACCCTTGTAACTCATGAGCGCATAAAATTACAAGACTTCAACAAGGCTCAATAATGCTGGTTTGTTTTATGTCTTAATGTGTTTTATTTTTTTGTTGCATTTCCTATTGCTCTGCCTACAAATTAAAAGTTTTCTGGATGATTGGGGTTTCGAAGTATGAGGGGAGAAAAGAGTCTGAGAAGATAGAAAAAATAAACTCACAGTGATTAACTGACGCCAATCAGGAAATGGGGCTGCTGGGACCTAAAATCATCTCTCTCACACACACAACACACACTCTGAGCTCATCAATAACTTCACTGCCCATGAACTCTTGCACACAGGTGTAACAATGCGCTCTCACACACTCACACACACACACTCACAAACACACCTTACTGTGGTTTACCCAGCAGGCTAGACAAGAAATTAGACCCCTGGCTCTCTCCCCGTCTGGTGCCCCCTCCTCCTCCAAGGGGATCCATCTGGTTCAGTTCAGACTGATCCAGCATTTCAAAGTCCTCGCCATCCAAGTCTGTGTCCAACTCAGAGCTGGACTGCTTTCGGTAGCTACGGTGGGCACCGGCCCTCGGAGGGCCGTCTCTGCGCTGGCTAGCAGGAGGGCGAGGCTGCATTGCCCCCATAAGCGCTGCCTGGATCATGTTGCTGGCGATGACTCCGGCCAAGTCTCCTGTGAAATCAGAGGCAGGTGGCAGGCCGCTGAGAGAAAGTTCTGTATCCAGATCCTCCTGGTCAGAATCCAGATGAGCATCTACATCCAGCACTGAAGCCCGGTGACTAGCTAGCCCAGATGGACCCAGACTTGGCAGACCTATGCTTGTGTCATCGTCGTCATCCATTAAGGTGGCATCTGGGTTTATGGAGGGGAAGTCTGGGAGGTCTTGAGCAAAGGATTCCTCAGCATCACTGTGTCTGTCGAGATCTGGACAAAATACAGACAGGCACATGGTGAGAAGAATTATAACAGAAAATACAGGAGAAGGAAATCCGCAACACTTGCATACTTACCCTCAGAACCCTCTGTGAGTGGGGTCTGGCCACGTGAGAGGTTAAATGTTCCATTATCTGTGTAGGACACCTCAGCATCAGAGTGCTCAGAGTCAGTCAGTGCAAGTTCCTTGGCAACAGCAGCATCATCAAACTAGGAGAATCAGCAGATTGAAAGAGTTTAATTTTGTCAAAGTTGCATTAATTTTTTTAATACAATTTTGTTCTTGTAATAGTGTTTGAAAACCATCTCTGTTGCACTGTGTGGTCATATTTTGTCTCTGTTTGCTTTCATACCTCCTGCAGGCTTTAGTACAACGACACACACCCACACACATTTACACAGTAAGGCAAAAAATAAACAGGCACATTACAGAATACAGCCCACCGTGTGATGTCTTTTAACCCCAACAGGATGTTGAGGAAGAAATGCTACAGTGCGACACACATCCTTGCCTCACACTTTGCAGACATACAAAGCAATAGGTGTGCATTGAATGTCTCATCTGTATATTTCTTCAAACATTCTACACCAAAGGACTTAATTTACAGCAAGGACACATGGGTAAAAGGGAGATGGAGGGGCCACTAAGTGCTGCCCTTTCTTTTGGCAGCCATGTTAACCTGTTGGCTGTTGAGTCAAGAGTGTGCTGCAAGCTGAAGCTCTGAGGCCAGCTCACAGTCTGCAGCAACAGTTTTGCTGTCTGTTCTATTTTTTCCATGCTCTGCAAGTCTCACAAGACATCACACTGATATCTATTAAAATCAATATAAATGATGTATACCTGCTATTTATAATCTCTCATTGACACATGCAAAGGCAGAGGAGAAGCCCCCTTCTGGGAGAAGATTATCACACACAAATGATCATAATCACTTCAATGCTGCAGAAGAGGCAACATCCCCTTTATTCAGGTATATATGAAAAGCATGAATTCAGGAGATTATCATACGAAACATCTGCTCTACATGTCATAAGAGGAGAGCAAAAGAGCAGACACCCTGGCCTCATTACAAGTTTCTGTAAGAAACCAGCAGTCCATTTTGCCTTAGAAGAAACAATCTGGCACAGGTGTCAACTCTCCATAAACAGAATAGAAGCAAAACTGTCATACATGTCCAGTAGACAAACTTGGCCATTACACTGCAAACTCACACACATCACACTAGACACACTGAGCAAATATTGATGTTAGGGGAAAGTAAACCCTGGATTTAGGGGCCTTTAGTGCAGTGTGTTGTCACAACTATTTGTAAGCATGATGTCAAGAAAATCTTAGATTTTTTCACAGATTTTCCACTGCGTGAAAACCAGACAAGTTTTACATTGAATGAGCCTGATGATTAATATGAATGACTTGAGGCAGGCAACAGAACAAAAAATAAGAAAGGGGACCATATTCACAAACATCAGTGTCAACAGACTTAGTGACAGATTAAATAAAAGATGCAGACTTTGGACATTAAACAGACTTACTGTTGGACAGAAAGCAGCCAACTCCTCCTCACTGTCACTGGCGTCACCTGAGGCTGCATGGATGTTTTTCCGCAGGACTGCAAAGCAGCACCACAAACATTCAGACAAACAAAGATTTCTGAACTTTCTGGGAATGAGAGACAACTAATACTTGATGTACTACTTACACTGATTATCAATAGGTTTGGACATCATGTATCCATTGACACCGAAATCCAGCCACTGCAGGGCTGGCTCCAGCTTCACGCACACACGCTGAAACACCTTGTGATAGGCTCCCAGAGGGGCCAGGAGAGTGGCCCACACTAGAGCGGAGGGAAACAATACTAGCCATTATAAAAAAGGAGGACAAAATCCTGTTGGGGTTATTTAGAACACATTAAACAAAAGCCTTGTTTGTTTGTGTCCTGTACACATTTATATTCTAAATTACAAAAGGCTGTCTTAACTTAAGTTCAAATACGGTAAAAAAAAACGATGCAGAAAGGAGTAAACATGTAGAGTTCAAGTCACTATGGCTTGTTTCAGACGTCAGCGGGTCTGGCAGCCCTCATCCCCTTGGCTCTCCAGCCTACACTAGAGGAGGGTTAGGAGATTAGCCCAGTCTCAGTGTGACCTCCTTAGCTTTCTGCCTGGCTCCCGTCACTCTGTCTTCATGTGTCTCATCCTGGCTTTAATCACCTCACAGGCTAGGCCCTAGTGCTGGGCCCCCACAGATCTGATTTCACCACACATGCATTTTTAATAGGACCAGTAAAGATGAGCTCCTCTGCCAATGTGGTCCTGCTAAGAAGCCCAGATCTGTAGTTAGGATCTGTGGTTAAATGTCTGGGACTCACCAGCAGAATAGGAGAGCGCCAGTCCTGGAATGTAGCGTCCAACCATGGCCAAACAGGTGAATACTCCACAGGTCAGGACGCAAAACTGACACAGAGGATCAAGTCACCATAATTAATAGAAATTCCTACAACTATAACATGAGATGACTTGTTGTGCCTTGTTTGAAAATAATTAGACTGAAAATAATTTCTAGTCAGATTTCTGCACATATGGTCTCTAAAATACTTTTGATTCTGCATAATTTTGTGTGAATGTGAAATAAAATTGTGAAAGACGTAAAACACAGAATTTAAATCGTATGTTTTCACACTAAAACAGATGCTGTGACAAAAACGGAAAGAGGTTTGTCTGGAAATCATACATATTAATACTTTATTGCTGTGTATTGTGGGACATCCTCACCTTGCCAGGGTTATGTCGTTTGTACTGCAACATACTGGATGCAAGAACTGTGACACTGACCCAGGCCTCGGCCATGTGGTGGCACAGTTCAGGCACACTGACGATGCCAGGCTGCACCAGACCCCAGCTGTAAAAACAGAGAAAATTTTAAACACTTCTACTTCTACCTCCATTATTGTTGGCATTATCTTTGAGGATATACTGGCTGGTGTTTACAGAAACAAACCTCTCATTTTCTGATTCATCCAGCTTTCTGACTGTGGAGAGAGAGAACATTCATCACTTTTGTGACTTGATTTCATCGGGCACAGCTGCACCGCATTCTAGCCATGATAAGGTCGTCAGAGCTGATTACAGCTATTCTAAATAATGCTTGTTATTCCACCAGACACACCAGACAGACCATTTTAAAAGCAGCCCAGGAGTGTTTCTTCACTCTGCTTGAAATGCATAGCAATATAATTTTCGACTGAAGCTAAATTTAGCTGCAAAGAGCAAAGGTACAAAGTCAGATACAAACTGTTTTTACCATCTGGTAAATTTTTAAATTAAAACACCCTGCCTGGACTTCCCATTAAAGACAGCCTACTTACATACTGTATATTAGATGCCAAAAAATAATAATAGAAAAAAAGAACAAGAAGAACATAAATAATTAGGAAACAAAAACCAAATCACTAAAATCTGAATAGGTCAATAAAACTGTACAGTCAAAACACTCTGCTTCAAAGAAGGTCCCAGTGGAGAACTGAGCAAAACCAGGTCACAGACGCTAGGAAATACAGCTGTGCCTGGTAGAATCAAGGTTAAAGACGCACTATATATCATCACATATATCATTGTCATATATGCTGAGTGTGCAATTTATCCAAAAAGTGGTCCAAACTGTATTGCACATGTTGGACTTTCTTCTTAGGCTTGGCTTAGGCTTTAAGAGATAAACTGTTTCAGGTGTACTACAAATCACATGCAAAGTTCAGATGTTGGGGCTGCTGACTGATGGCATATCTACTCTAACAAAGTACATTTGCTGCAGTCACAGTAAACTGGAGAATGACGTAACGTGCAAATAATGCAAAAAAGTAAGAACAAACATTCCAGGAGCAAAAGTAAGGGAGTGTCATAGTCTTTATAGAGATGTAATAAAGCAACTTGTAGCACCTCCAATTTTTGGCCAGATCTTATTCCTCCAAGTATCAACACAGACAAGCACAGCCAGACCAGATGCCAACAGGAACAGCAGGCGCAGTGAGGTCAGGGCGAAGAACCTGGAGGGGAATGAAAATGAACATGAACAGACAGTACTTCCAAAGACTGCACCCCTGGGTGTAGAAATTAAACAAAGTCACACATTCAACAGTTTAAAACAGAATTCCGACACCACATAACCCTCGAGTTATGAGTTACTGCTTCCCTAGCAGGAAGAGAAAGTTATCTCCCCCTCTGGTGAGTGTTAGACCAATTATATGTCAAAATTGATGGCAGTAATAAAAATTGAGTGTGTTAGAAAATGTTAAGCAAATTTTGAGAAATAAAACTCCTACACCATCAATGTAAAAGTTTCAGGCTGTGCATCAAAGATGTAGTAGCACAGGTGTTTTAAGTGCTTTCCGTGTTTTTTTAAGGGTGTTAACACAAATGTATTTCACTTCCCTGGGCCTGGACCATGTTGCTCCACTTTGAGATCACAAGACCTCAAAATTTGTTGACCACAACAATGTTACGGGATTCTGCCAGTCAGCAGTTACAGATTAACCTAACAAGGAATGTTGGCAATAGAAGGTATATTGGTCTTTAGGGTCACAGTGCAATTAGAGGCTTCCATTTGTTTTTCATTTCGTTCTTTAAGAAAGAAAATTAGGACAACCTCGGTGATCTTGTATCACAGAATTTGCCCATACTGCCTCAACATCTCCATGTGACTTGCCATCCGCATCAGTCGCTTCAACTATTAGAGCAGGCTATGAATGAATCTCGTGGAGCGGAAACTTGCCTGCTCCAGTAAAAGGGAAAGTAAAGTGAAAGGGAGACTAGATGGGCAGTATTACATTCCCAGTAGCCAAATTGAAGAAAGCCTGAAGACCTAACTTCATAAACAGGTTGACCAAACCACCTTTTTCTCTCTTTGTCAAAGCTCAGTGTTTCTTTCCATACAACAACTTCAAAGTCACCATTTTAGACCAAAACCTGTCTCACTCTTTCACTTTCTTTATCTAAATTCGTCTGTAGGCCTACTTTGTTATTTATATTGTTAGCTGTTAATGTAAAAACAGAGGCACAGATACAGTAGGTATACTGCTGTGAACTGACATGTGCTTTGTACTTACTGTCCTACAGTTTTGCTGAACCAAAGCATTAAACAGACACATTTAAAATAGATTTCCTTTAACTTCTGATTTGAAAACTAAGTGATCTGTGAATTGCAAATTGGATCCAAATTTATTCCCATTCTCACCCAGCAACACTGAAAATTGGTCAAGCAGATCTAGGGCAACACAGGTTTCAAGATAAAGAAAGTGGTTAGGTTTGAAGAAAGAGATAGAAGGCGTCTTTAGGGTGTGTCTATAAATAGTGTCACCAGCCAGCCATCTGTGTTCTCTTCAATTGACAGGTTGCATTGTGTAAAAGCACCAGCTGCTTGCAGTCAAGTTGGATTTCCCCTAACAACCAAACAGTTACTGTATTGTATAAATGTAGGTTGCTATAACACTTAACTAAACAACAGAGGGCACAGAGCAAGTTCGCCATTAAAACATACCAACTTAAAACAATATCAGCTGAAACTCACCAGAACACAACGTTGATCACAGTGTAGAGAAGCACACATTGAAAGGGTCTTTCCCAAACTAGGACGGACTGTAGATAGGTGAGGACGGGCTCGTAGGGCCCCAACCTGGACTGAAGAGCAGCTTTGACAGCCCGTACCTGACCGTCTCTCTCGCTGGAGCACGGTCGACTTCGCAGGCAGACACTTGACCCCTGCTTGGTCGAGCAATCTTCCACGAATGTGTCCTCCATCGCTCCAGTGTGCGCCATTAGCGTCTCCCGTCGGTAAAGTAAGCCTGCAAAAAATAAAGACTTCAGTGGAAACAGGTAAAGCGCGTGATAAGGGGGCACCACAGCGCCACTCACAAACACCAGCTAACAGACCGATGCTAATGGATTTCTAAGCTAACGGCTAGCGACGCCTGCTACATCGTGTTGGCGTTACAGCAGTAAAAATCTGACTGTCACGAATGAAACCATTTTCTAAAGACACTTTAAAAACATTTTTGAATAAAATGACACTTACTATTTTGTCATTTTGGCCGTAATTAAGCGCTGTTTTCTGAAAGTGACAATATGGCGAAACCTGTTTTTCAGAGCTCTTGACAGCCCAATCACAATCCGCACGAGCCCCATGTGTCATGCTGCGTTCAGGAGGAATTAGGATACATTTTTTGTTTACTTGGAGGCACTGGCAACATTGAAAATCAAATAAATAATAAACCTCTTTAAATATATATGTACCCATTTAATTTTAGTTTTGCACCCGTTTTCTTTTATTTTTCACATTTTGTCCTTGTAGTGTCGTTTGACTTTGTTAAGAAAGAGAATTAAAACCAAAATATGGTTTCGTTTAATTGCTCGGTCGTTTCCGATTTAACTTCTATATGGACTGTGTACAGTGCGAGAACGAAAACCCGCATTAATTTAAAAAAAAACAACAAAAACTTAACACATCAATCAGAAATACAAGTCCCTTAAATGCAACGGAGCTGTGATTGCCTAAGGCACTTTCAGTTAGAGATCGTTGTTGTCTCATTTGAAAACATGATTATAAAAATGGAGCGTGCTCAGCAGACAATTTATTATTCTACTGTGTGACCCCCTAGGTTTGGAAATGTATTAAAATTAACCTACAAAGCGTTGGTGATGCAGTTTTTTTTTAATGTGTCTACAGTGCCCTCCAGTGGTCAGAATGGGTTACAATATAATGTTGTCAATGTTTGATTTTTAACTATTTTATCGAAGAAAATATGCCATTGCATCTGATTTGAGTAACAGTGTTTCAACTGTAGTTACGGATTGTGATCGATATAGAGCAGAGAAACGCTTGACTCTTAATTCTGTACTTATGGAAAGACAAAAACAATGGCAATAGCATGTTCTGATTATTATGATCAGCTCAAAAAGTACACTCTCGCTCAACAAAAGAAATGTAATATTTCCTTAAAAATGCTTTTCTATAGAATTACCAACATTTATCAATGCAGACTAACACCGTTTTACATGTCTAATACTAAAATTTCACTTGGTTTACATACAGAATTAATTTTGGCCTGTAAGTCCTTAACTTGCTAAAGAAAAAAAAGGCTCTAAGTTTGTGTGATTAGTAATCATGTTTTCTTTGACACAGCCTCACTTTATACACGTGTTTAATTAATGCATCTTAATTGTTAATTTATTATTTTCATTGTTGTAATTGGATTTTTTCTTGCTCCTCCTGATAAAGGAAATAAAAAAATATGCTTCATTTAAACATGAATTCGTCACATGCCAGATAGAGAGAAAAAAGAATAAATGCGTACCTGGTAAGACACTCATTTTTTTCCCTCTATATTTCCACTGTCACATTAAATAGTCAAATAAATGAATAAATAAACAAACAAACAAATGATAAGAAAGACATGCAATACCAACGTTTAATGTAGTTACGCACTGTGGCCAATGGAGGACACTAAGCACGAATGATTTCACATCATCAGCTCCCCAAAAGCCAAAGCGGAAATAATAACATACCATACTTCCGGAAAAGATATTAAAAATTAAAAACTTTAAAATGTGGAAACGCTCAAAAACATCAACCAAATAAGGGGAGCCTATTTGTAGTGTTCTTGTAATTTGTGCGTCTAGAAGCACACAGTTCATACATTTCTTCAGATTATTCTGTTTTGATGCGTCGTTTAGCTTGCTTAAACGCACAAACAGTAGGTGGCGGTATAGATCTTTTTTGTCGGTTTTCAATCTTGCAAACAAAGAGAAGAAGTCTGCTGGGCGTCACATCAGTACCAAGCGGGAAGGAGCGGGCTGTTGGTGAAGCGGTTTGAGCAGCAGTCTACTTTTCTTGTATTTGGCTAGCAAGCAGCTAGCGCGCTAGCTAAATAAGAAGCAAAAGAAGCGACTGAACATGCCACGGGAAATTATAACGCTTCAGCTTGGGCAGTGTGGAAATCAGAGTACGTAACGTAATAGACCAAGTTGATGTATACATTGCTACCCCTCTGCTCAAGTGGTCTTCTTTTAATATTGCTATTACTTACGTTGTGTTAGCTAGCTAAGATCTGTCAGGCTTGACGTTAACTTATTGCTGTTTAACAACGTCAAGTGCTAGCATCAAGCCCACCTTAAACAGAAACAGCGGCAGCGTTGAAATAAAAAAGATCAGCCTTTGACTAATGGGATGTCTCCAAAGTTACGCTATTTAGCACAATGCAAATGAACGTTATATAGTTCAGCGTTGTCATTCAAATAACGTTGTAGTTTATGGTACTTGACTTAGATTGTATGATACGCCTATAAATATACAAACGTTATACAAAAGTTTGCTAACCTGCTTTTCTGTTTGTTTGCAGTCGGTTTTGAGTTTTGGAAGCAGCTGTGTGCAGAGCATGGCATCAGCCCAGAAGGGATTGTTGAGGAGTTTGCAACTGAAGGGACCGACAGAAAAGATGTGTTCTTCTATCAGGTATACCAATTTAAGCAATGACTGCTTCACTTCACGATCTCCCACGTTTAGGGTCACAAAAGGATATTTTCTGCACACTATATACAATGAGTATTCAATTTTGTGCTGTTGTGCAGCTGTAGTGCAACAACATTATGTGACACTAGGTGGAGTGGTTGTTCTATAAACTGAAGTTACTCAGGCATTACAAGGATATAATAACCTAGAATAAAGAGAGACAATAACTTTTGGCTACTCTTGAATCTCCACAGGCTGACGATGAGCACTATATTCCCCGGGCAGTTCTTCTTGATCTGGAGCCGAGGGTGATTCACTCAATCCTCAACTCACCTTATGCAAACCTGTACAACCCAGAGAACATCTACCTCTCTGAGCATGGTGGAGGTGCTGGGAACAACTGGGCCAGTGGATATTCACAGGTGATCCATGGAAAATTACTTTCTTTAATTTCAGGACAATAATGCCAGTTAAAGAAATAAAAACCTGCAAAAAATTTAAAAGCTACAATTTTCTTTCTCGCTCCAGGGCAAAAAAATTCAGGAAGACATCTTTGACATCATTGATCGGGAGGCAGATGGCAGTGACAGTCTGGAGGCAAGTCTGTCATTTTTAACATACTGACTCCCTATTGCTGGGACTGATCAGGACAGTAGCTTTTCAGAACTTTAAAAACTGAGTCAGAAGTAAGGTATTACTGCATTATGATGAAAAATTACATAATTTAGTCAACTAACTCCCTTACCCCTCACATATTACTCAAGAGCAACTTGCAACTAGATCCTGAACCATAACCATGTAAGAAATCATCAGTTGTTGTTTGTATTTAATGTGATGAGTTCATTTAGATCAGTTCCAGAGAAACAGCAAACATTTTGGTGAAATCATAGACTGATTATGAGACAACAGGCCTGTGTACATGGACACGTCAAATGCCAATCATTCCTAGTACAAAGCAGCTAGATATAGACTAAAAGGGACACAAAAGAGAGAATAAACTACTACCCTTAGTCTCTTTTTGGTCACGTTGTTTCTCTTTTTGGTCAGTGTATTTCTTGTGTTTGAGTTGTCTGTCGTTGTGGTTGTTTTGTGTCTTTTTGTAATTGTTTTGTGTCTCTTTGTGGTCATGTTTGCATTGCTTTGTGGTTGTAATGCATCTCTTGGTGATTGTCTCGTGTCTCCTGATGTTCTTTTGTGTGTGTGTGTGTGTTTGTGAGTCTTTATGGTTGTTTTGTGTCTGTTTCAGTGACATTTTGCAGGTGAAACTCAGGTTACCCCCTGAGCCTGAGGGCCTGGGCTTGTTCCCAGTTGGGCTTTTCAGTAATTCATCTGAATAGTATCAGGAATTACTTGCTAGCACTCAAACGTGACTTCTCTTGGTCTTTCAGTCAGACTCTTTTATGTTTGTTGTGGTTAAATGCAGTCAGACATGAATGACTCTACTGAAACTGTGTTAAGAGTGTGGCTAGGCTGTCATCTTAAAACTAGCAAAGCCTGAGCCATGCCTCACCATAATTCTTAGCCTCTTTTTTTGGTTAGCCTTCTTTAGCTGCCAGCCTCCCATGAAATAACACTCGCATTTCCCCTCTAAGGTCTGCAATTTCTGTAGCTCATTCACATTATGACCCCACATTATTATTTAGTGTGTGCACTCATGTGTGCATTGGATAGGAAGGTGGGCCGAGCTGCCGTGAGCATGTGTATGTTGGCAGGGTGTGGCGTGTCAAATGTCTGGTGATAATAGCTGGGCGAGTGTAGAAGGCAGGTATTACAGGGCTGTCTTGGGGGGTGAGAGAGCCTATTTGTGAGGTGGGGCTGCACTCCCATTTATATAACTGCTTAGGAGGAGAGGCATTTGCTCACCCACACACATTCAGCTTTCTGCATCAGTAGAGTTCAAAGCTTTATAAACACGTGGCACATGCTGTAGCTGCAAATTTGAACTGTGAGTAATAAGTAACCCTTTGTCTTTGTAGGGATTTGTCCTGTGTCACTCCATTGCTGGAGGGACAGGCTCAGGACTGGGATCCTATCTGCTGGAGAAACTCAATGACAGGTCTTGTTGGGGGGAAAAATAAAACTAAAGATGATCGATTACTGAACAGCCACATTTCTCAACATTGTTCCACGTGAATACTGTATACAGTACATTTTCTGATCTCCAGGTACCCAAAAAAGCTGGTGCAGACCTACTCTGTTTTCCCAAACCAGGATGAGATGAGTGACGTGGTTGTACAGCCGTACAACTCACTGCTTACACTGAAGAGGCTCACCCAGAACGCCGACTGTGTGGTGAGAACCAGCACTCACGAATAAATGTTGTTCAATCTCATTGCTCTCTTCGCTTCACAACACAGCCATGGCTCCCAATACCCTCAAAAAATGGCATGAATATTACTTGCTGGTAATTTCAGTACATAGACAAACTGAAGTCAGAATACAAAAGTGGTGTAAACTGTTCCATTATCAATGAGCTGAAAAAGGAAACAAAAATTATTTTTGTACTAAAAAAAGCGATGAGTCACATTGTAAATAAAATTATGGTTTGATGTCAGACTGTGAAATAAATTTGGCCTCACGAGTTCTGACGTAAATGGCAGAAGTCAAAACACTGCAACACATGTCAAACTGTGTTAAGACATCAAAGACACAAACTCTTTCGTGAATACAGTTTGATGAAGTCTTGCAGGCCTATTACATATCACCACCACAGTGCCAAGAAACTGTTATATTAACAGAAATCACACTGTACTGGACTAGTTTTGGCCAGACTAAATGCTGTTTTTAAGTGATTAAAGGAATACTCCACCCAAAACAACTCATAATTCTAAATATGAAGACGGAGATTGTTACTTCACCCTCATATTTTTTGGTGTAAATAATGGGACTACCCATTTGTCACTTGCTTTTGAAGTCATGTAACTTGTAACATGGCCTGAACTTTAGGCTGACAGTTCATGGTGTTCTCAACCATGCACTAATACAACCCTTTTTTTTTAAATGGTCCTCAACACTTAGCCTTTCCATATTAAACTGTCTGTAATCAGCTTCGAAATCCCCCCTGCATAAAAAGTAGTTTAATGTTTTAATGTTTCTATATGTTGAATGTTTCACTTTTTTCGGCCACGTCAGCGCTTGCGTAGCAGACTAATAAGGTCTGACTGCAATGCCAGCATTGAGGCATTGCAGATCGGACTTAATAAATCTCAGTCTTAAATTGGTGATTATATTAGACTGAGATGCTCTGACAGTCTAATGGTGTTTCCTCTATAATACCTACTTCCCCCAGCGTCTTGCACAAGGCCCTCATGTTGATTAAATTAGCCAGAGGCCTAATAGAATCTGCCCAAGAATTGGTCCCCCTGTTGCAAATGTACAGTGTGTCTTTTATGTTCAGCTCTCCCAACAACAGCACACTGTGTTGCTGCTTAAGAGGTTCCTTGAGGGTCATTACACCGATACCCTCTTACTCCTCTCAAACACCGTAGCTGTGTATTGACTTTTACCTTTGTTTTTTTGCTGGGGGGAATTTCTCCTTTTCTGTTTTCTCTTAATTTATCTAATAATTGCCCTCTTTGTGTGTGTGTGTTTTAAATCAGGTTGTGTTGGATAATACAGCTCTAAATCGCATCGCTACAGACCGGCTGCATATCCAGAACCCCTCGTTCTCTCAGATTAATCAGCTGGTGAGTAAGAGACGACATTTATTGTCACAACCTCTGGCTCTTCCGTCCTTTTTTTTTTTTTTCACCTTGTCAGTCAGCAGAATTGAGCCACAGTTCTCGATGACAGTCCACGCAAATGTCAAGACAGATTGCACCAGACACACGCTGCTCACTACAAAAATTACAAGATTCATAAAACTAGTCTGGCGAGTCAGTTGCACGTCAAACTGGATTTTAGCCTTCCTAGAAATGAGTTGCATAAGACTGCACGCGCCAAACGGTATGCTGGACTGCTTGTCAGATTTTGAATTTAGGAGTTTGTGTAAAAGATTGAGGTTGAGCAAGAAAAACGGTAGACAAGCGCCACTTTTAAAAATGGTCATAATAATGCAAATTACGGGTTGTCTCATACAGCCATGAACTGTCAGTATATGATAGGTCAGCTAGGTTGAGAACAGACACAGTTTAATAATCAATTCCAACACAAAGAGCAGAGAACTCTGTAGACTAGTTAACTACCGTCTGTTAACGCCTGTTAACTACTGTCTGTTTGTGTTTCTTGACAAGATGGTCGAATTTTCTCAAAGGAAAAACAGAACCAGCTAACAACCTGAAGTCATGACAGCTGTCTTTTCATCATTACAGTACAATAAACTGTGATGCCAATAATGAATTAATTTGTGCGTGCAGACATTTTACTCACTGAGCAAAAACAAAAAAATTGAATTTAAAAAAAAATGTGTTTTATTGCTAGACTTGTTCATCTAAAAGTCTGCATCTAACTTGACCTTCACACACACAGGTCTCCACCATCATGTCTGCCAGCACAACCACTCTGCGCTACCCAGGCTACATGAACAATGACCTCATTGGCCTGATTGCATCCCTCATCCCCACACCTCGCCTCCACTTCCTTATGACCGGGTACACACCACTTACCACTGACCAGTCGGTGAGTTCGGACAGCTGGTTGTCAAGTCGAAGACATTTAAGTCAAGAAACTGACATGTGCTCGTACGAAAAAAATTCATATAGCGCAAAATGTTTTTCACATTAGTCATGTTTACTTCTCAATCACTTAACACCCTTTTTCAGGTTGCTAGCGTCAGGAAAACCACAGTGCTGGATGTGATGAGGAGGCTTCTGCAACCCAAGAACGTGATGGTGTCCACAGGCAGAGAGAGGCAGCCGAGCCACTGCTACATCGCCATCCTCAACATCATCCAGGGGGAGGTCGACCCAACACAGGTAGGAGCACACAGTATCTCTGTTTTTGCCATACAGTCCAAATGTCTTGACACTTTTAAAGAGTATTCGCACTAATTTCATCTGATGTGACTGTAGGTGCACAAGAGCCTCCAAAGGATCCGGGAGCGTAAACTTGCCAGTTTCATTCCCTGGGGTCCCGCCAGCATCCAGGTTGCTTTGTCGAGGAAGTCCCCGTACCTGCCCTCAGCCCACCGAGTCAGCGGCCTGATGATGGCCAACCACACAAGCATCTCCTCTGTAAGTGCTCGTCTCAGAGTTGTGTCTCCAAGGCCTGTTCAGTTAGATTCTTCTCCAGGGTGTATTTGTACAGTAGAGGGCTGTGTCTGTCTGTCTGTTCTGAGTCAGTGCTTGAGGATGTGCATTGTCCTCAGAGTGAGGGTAAGCCACCACAGCAGCAGTTTCAGGGGAAGTCCGCGGAAATCAGGGTTTGGACCATCATCCCGCCAAACTCAAGAATTCCTCGAAACTAAATGCCTTTTTTTTTTCCCTTTTACTGGTTTAAAACATGTGAGATGTGAAGTTGTAGAAGCGTGCAATCCTGTGATGTCATTAAATTATGACCAAAAAAGCCTCTAGCCCTTTAACATTGCCCAAATTAAACTTTTTATCCTATTATTTTAGGCCTTAAATTTAAGAAAGGGGAAATTACAGTCATCTAAGGAAGTGAGGTCATACATTTTACTTTCCTTTCTCTTAACAAAGAATTCGAAAAAGAAAGTACGCCAGTTTCAAAGAAGCCTCCAAGTTTCTGGTTCTTGTTCTGATTAAATTTAGTCTTGATTTCTTCTTTGTTGCAAACCCCCAGCTGTTTGAGCGGACGTGCCGGCAGTACGACAAACTGCGTAAGCGCGAAGCCTTCCTGGAGCAGTTCCGCAAAGAGGACATATTCAAGGACAACTTTGATGAGCTGGATAACTCACGCGAAGTGGTCCAGCAGCTGATAGACGAGTACAGCGCAGCCACACGGCCTGACTACATTTCATGGGGCACACAAGAGCAGTGAACCGACTGTCTGTCTTCTGTATTTAATACAAGTCAAGTCAGCATACTTTGCTTGGCTTGGTTATTCTCTTTAAATCCCTTTTTCACTCCTCAGAATATTTTCACCCACATATAGATGCCCCAGAGTAGACTGGTATTTAGACTGCTTATCTGGAAAAAAAAGGATATTTATTTGCTTGTTATAGCATGAAATAGTCTAGTGTTTGTGTCTCTAAATTGAAGAGACTAAGGGATGAGTGTCAACACCCGCTGTTATTATATTAACCATAAAGCAAAAATGATAGTGCTTTTCTTCTGAATTGTATCACATTGAAACTCTCAGACCTAGTTGAAAGAAAACAATCCTCACCTAATAGTTCAGTGATGTGAAAGTGAGAGTACGTGTTTCCTGCAAGTCTGCAGAAAGCATCAATATGTCTTGTCCAAAACAATCTATAAATGTCTGTTAATAGTTGTTTTTTTCCCTTTCACCTTAACTAAGCTCTCCCTGTGAAATGCCTATTTTTTTCAGCAATGTTAGACAACCTGTTGCCTTGTTTTGGTCTATTTTTATACCGAGTATAGTACTTTAGTGTTTGTGCAGTTGATTTTTCAGTGAAAACGTCCACAGCCTAAGAAATAATTGCCTTGAATAAAGGGGAGAGAGACAGTACAATGCGTGATGGTTCTTGCAGGTTGTTGCATCCCAGATGTTTCTGACATGGTGCTTTTTACTGTCTGTCTGCTGCTTACACACATTACTCATTTGTTACCACTGTACATGACCAACAAGAATGTCAAGTTGACGTTGGGCGTAAGCCAAAAAAGATGTTAAAATACCTGCCATATACACAGCTTTGACACCTTAACAGCAGTTGTCACCTACAATAGAGAAAGTAACAGTTTGCACAGATAAACAAGGTGTAAAGGGATGATCTCATTTTAACATCTCTATGCCTGTAAATATTCTTCTAAGGAAAGCTGGTTCTCTAGCTTTCTCTGTAATGTGTAAATGATTATACTGTTTCATGTTGCTTTCCTGGTTGGACCTGTTTAAAATGACGAATAAACACATTTTCTATTATTTGGGTATTCTGCTCTTTGAAACACTCGTAGGTTTTTTATTTAAAGGTCATTTTACTTTCCATGAGTCAAATCAAAACAGAGAAGGGGTAAACACTTTTTTTTCTTTTTTCTTTTTTTTTTTTCTCGGCTGGGGCTTCCGTGTTCTTCATCTAACTTAGTTAAGGCTCATTACCAGAGGGGAATGTAAAGGCAGTTAGCAGCGCTTGCCCAACCAGCTATTGTTTTTACCCTGAAAACTTTCAGGGGAGTTAAGACCCTCAGCTCTGCTGCTGGCGCCAAACTTCAGACTTTTCTAAAATGTGACCGGTCGAAAACAATAGTCTGACACGGCTTCAGCAGTCAAGGCACAATAAAGCACATTTTCTGTCAATGAAACAAAGGAAATGAGCACTGAGGCTGAACAACAGTACCAGGGACTGAAAAATATGGTAAAATGGTGCTGTTTTTATTAATTACATACAGTATTTATAGTTCTTATTGCACTTCCAAGTTAGTTAAAAACAAACAATAGTGCAATTAACTATACACACATTACATAGAAAGGTACCATGCGGCATACAAACAAGCTTGATACAAAGCAACAAACATCGGCAAGTTCAGTTTTTTTTTCTTTTCATACATGTAGCCCGGAGCTGCCTGCAGCTGCAGTAGAAAAAGCAAAGACCTGCTTCTGAGCAGGAGACTCAGGAGACTGTGCAATGACTCGTCAAGGCCTTTCATGGTGAGAGGATTTAAGTCTTGAGGCTGGTTATTGCATGGGGTTTTGTAGCAGACAGTACTCGTAAGAAAAAAAATTATATTTACAAAGCCTATCTATGGTCTCAGGTACCTAAGAGGTCATCTACTACATTAACATAAGGTGAACGATGGATACAACAGGATGTCTTCATATTTGTTTGACATTCAAGTTTTAAGAAAAATTAGTAAATGTGACAACAGTCGAATATAAATTGGGGGGATGGGGGGGGGTCTGTCTGCTTTGGGATAATTTCTTGTTATAAAAGCTTATTTAAAAAACACACATCTTTGGTCCATGCTTAAACCAATGACTTAGGGAAACTTTGGCTTCACAAGAATACTTTTAAACAGTTAAACGGAGAAAAGGGGGGGCTACACAGGATTTACACATCTGAACTGCTTTTGAGGAGCAGAACCAAAAGCGTTTATGGCTTCTGGTTTACCTTTTTATCAAAACACATCTGGGTCTGCATTTAAGACATAAAGAACAGTAAAAAATAGCAGAGTTTGCATAAATAGTACTACAAAAGCATCCATGGGCTGATCAAAAAAAAAGTTTGTTTAAATAGCAGGGGACAGACCGGGGCTGCATGGTAAATATGGTGTCTATTCTGAAATGATATAGATCTCTGAGGGAGGGGGGGGGGGTTAATGTGTAATCTAATTTCTTCCATTATATATACATTGTGGAAAAATAACAATAATAAAGAATGAAGCACCTGTCATTTTCATCAAAGTGGAGCTGCATTTAGGGTAATAACTGACATAAGCAAAAAATTATTCAATCAGTCAAGTGTTAACCAAGTGTTTCGTGTCGAGGATTACAGCCAAGACAAGCAGCACGACAAAGGACGCATGAGAGCGTTTTGGTGGGAACGATGCAGGAAACAGCTCCAAAATCCTTTGGTTTATGTGAAACAAAATTAACTCAGATCCTGAGCGTCATCCAGGAAATGGTCTTCTTGATCAAACAGACACACATACCCACACACAAACACATTGATAATCCCATAAGAAAGAGTCTATATGGCCACGGCTGCCGAAGTGACTTAGCTACAGAGTTCCACATCTGTTTCCAGTTCCAAGTTCACATGGCTCACTGCATCAACAGTTCCAGGTAATGCAAGCCTGGCGGGGACCTTATGAAAACTGACCGTCTCTGATGAACGAGTCAGCATAAGGGCACGTGAGAGAGAGAAAATGAGTGAGTGAGTGAATGTGTGTGTTTGTGTGTATGAGTGTGTGTGTGTGTGTGAAAGAGGAAGAGAGAGCCAAAGACAAGGGAGGGTGCGGGTGTGTGTGTCACTGAATGTTCTCAACACTATTCCAGCAGTGCTTGAGGGACGACTGCCTTCTAGGAAAGGCAGTAAAAATATGGCACAGTCTGAGGAAAGAGGGAGAGGGGGAGAAAGAGAGAGAGAGAGAGAGAGAGTGAGGAAGAAGAGAGAAAATAGTGTTTTCACGCTAAGCCATACCTTCACACGGGGAGTACCACAGCTTATTGTTGCCATAAGTCCTAACTCTGTTGATGCTATCTCTCCCTGATGTAGCAAGGCTCATGCCAATGTCTCACATTGTCGAGGTGGGGGTGAGGGTGGGGGGGTTGGGAGGGGTGGGGGGCTTGTAGGGTAACAGAGGTGGTTGCGTGACAGGATGGGGTGGAGGGTGTGTGACAGCTCATCAGCGACCGCATTGGTTTCTGTGGGTTTCTGGCCACACTTGCAAAACAGAACCGCTGGCCTACCCCCTCCAACCCCCCCTTCCTCCTCCTCCTTCTCCTCCATCGGCCAGCTCCATCAGCTGGAAAGCTCAGCGAGGGTTTATTTTCACGGATGGGGAGTGAAAACAGCGGTCTCTTTGTTTTGGCTGCCGTGCTGTTCCCAGTGGAGGAGGCGTGGCGTCCTGAGCACCGGGGCTGGGCCTCTTAGGGGGCCACGTGGAGCGTGGAGGAGGACGGTGGGGGGTTTGGTGGGGTTGTCCGTGGATGGACACCCTCTCAAACGGGGTGCGAGGGCAGCTCCAGGAGGGTGGGTGTCAGCGTGGAGGCCAGGTGATGGAATCCCACCTCTGTGGTTTCTGCTTTGGTGATGTCCGCGTCCTCCCCTTTCCCTCGCTGGCGACGGATGGCACTGAAATACGCATTCATCAGCTGCATGATCTCAGTCAGCTGTGACAGAGAGAGAGGGAGGGAGAGAGAGAGAGAGAGAGAGAGAGAGAGAAAGAGAGAGAGAGGTCAGATTGGTGGCAGTCTTAGTGTCTGGCACTGTCAAAGGAGGGTGGAGAAGGATGATGTCATTCAGCTGCTCGAAAAACTGGATCCTCCAGAAGCTGAGGATGATGCTCTTTTGCAGATTCTGGAGGACACACACATACATGCACACACACACACCTCTCAGTAAAAAAAAAAGAAAAAAGAAAAAAAGGCCATACATGTGGTGATATTTCATCACTTTGACAACTTTTGTTCAGCAGCTGTTGCAGAAAAAAGGCGGGGGCACTTCAGTTGTTCATCTGTTCTGCTGTCACCGTGACCTTGGTGGACTTGACCCACAAACCACCGTAACCCACCGTGACATTACTTTGACTGTGGCCCTGCTGATGTCTGCCTAACAGGTTGTGTGAGAACCTTGGGTGAGGAGCTCCAACCTGCGCCTGCTCTTCAACTTTAACTGTTGCCCTTGAATCAGCGGCTAATCTCGCCTTCACCCTTAGCTTCAAGCCAGACCATAATCACCCCCCTGCAAATCCGCGGTGTCTCTCTTTTTCTTGTCCGGTAGCTCAAAAACTTTTCACATTCATGTCACAGCAATATGAGGCTGGAAGTTCATAAAAGAGGAGCCCCTTCTCGGTTGTAATTCAATTCGCCTGTGCGTCCAATAAATAAATAAAAGCCACTTTTGTGCCCCATGAGAGATCACAGAGGGATTTTTTGTTCCGCGTGGGAAGATGCAAGCAAATCTAGCCAGTGAAAGGCAAGATCTGTTCTCTCCTGGAAAAAAAAAAAAAGAAAAAAAAAAAGGATGTCTGTTTGAAAGAACATCCATGTTTCTGAGAAACGTTGCCTAATATTTTAATCTAACCACTGCAATAAAAACTCACCCTAGTTTACATTTAATGCCAGGAAGTTTGACTTTCGGTGGTTTGCATCGGTCGGAGAGCAGGGGCAGGTTGTGTGCTCTTTATTTAGACTAAATTAATGAGTGTTTTTGAAAGTGGGTCAGAGAGCTGGGGGGGGGGGTGGGGGTGTATCATGAGCAGACAGCGTGCTTCTTTCTCTTACTCGGCAGAACATAAGCATGGTGATAAGGCAACTTGGGCCTGCACTGACCACAAATCGAATCTTGACTGTGGTTAGGATAGATTTAATCTCCGTTTAGAGAAAAGTTACAGTGAAAAGGCGTTTTACTGTCTGTGAGCCGTCATACCTTGGTGGTTTCAAACAGCAGGTCTCGATCCCCAGCTGTGATCTTGAAGGTGTTGCTGTCAGATACGCCGTATGAGCAGATCTGGCCATAAGGGAAGGACTCCAGGGCCTCCGCCTCTCCCTGCCGATACAGAGACACGGATGTAGCAGCTACACCCAACCATAGCTTCTGGGAAAAACTTCCAGTCGAACTCTGGAGGGAGGAAGAGGTAAGCAGATGTCAGATCAGATCACAGTACTCCCTTTATTAACCTCAAGTGAGTCTTAAGCACAGAGGGAGCAAATTTTTTTTTTTTTTTTAAGGTTCAACTATAAAACTTAAATATGACTTCATGATACTCACAATATAAAAGTCCACTTCATAAAGAGTGCATCCAAAGCCCGACCACTGGCGTGCAATTTCGAGGTAGGCAGCCATACTGTCCCTGCGGCTGTAGCCAGCGAGGCCTTTCCAACGCTCCAATATGGATCCCATGACGGCGGCGGCCTCCTCCTTCAGCCGGCTCCGCAAACGCATGTCCTGCTCCACCTTTTGCTTGTGCGCCGCTGTGGCTGTGTGGCTCCATAGCGTCCCTGAGAGGAGGCCAGAGGGGAAGCGCTGTGTCACGGGGCATCCCTGGGCCGCCACCTGACAAGGGGGCAGGGCTTGGGGCGCGGAGAGCGACATGAGGACTCGAGCCTCCAGCACGTGACCCGGGAAGAGCTCATCCAGAGGCGGGCAGGGGGCGTGCGTGCTGAAATCGCCCATCAGACTCTGAAGCCTCAAGGCAGCTAAGGCCTGCAGGTCCTCCTCGCAGGCTGGCAGCTGGCCACGCACCACCATCTCATGGCACTGCGGCGCAAAGGGCAAAACCAGGACGAACCGGGAGAGAAACCCAGCGGGAGGAAAAGAAAGTACAATTTGTCAGTAAAAGACTCATTCCTGTCATCAATCCCTTTTACCCCACCCTGTTTTATTTTGTCCTGTAACTCTTTTATAGAAGTCCTCAGGAAAAATGCTCTAATGAGGCCAGTGCTGGCTGCCTTTTGCCCCCTCTGCACCACAGCCAGTGCTCTTAGTCATACTTTTTATACGGCCTGTTTTATTGCAATCACCGCCCGTAAGACATTAATGACTGTTAAGTTAAGACACAATAATCTAATGTAATTCCAGGAGTGAATCACTGCAGGACAATAAATTATATTTCATTATCAGCACTGACATGGTCACTCGTAACAAAGACACTCTCGGCGGAGGACTCTGGCCTTTGAGAAGCTTTGTTCTGCTCCATTACCTGCTCAAAGAGGAGGAGATACTCGATGCTGTCCACTGATATGCTGTCAGCGTCCAACAGGCAGTAGAGCTTGAAACACAGTTTCCATTGGGACTTGGACTCGGACTCTTTGTTGGAGAGGCTGCACAGATGAGAGACATTAAGTGTCAGAAAGCTTCACTAGTACATGAATGGCATACCAAGGATCCGAAGCCTAGATGTTAATAAGTTACAAGTAATTGCCTCCCTTGATGTGTAATGTTGTTGTTTGGTAACCTGGCAGTTTGCTGGATTTCGTGTTGACTCTGTTACTCACAGAGGACATAAAATACAGACCCCTTTTATTCCGGCGGGATGCCTTATCGCTTTATTCGAGACTCTGCCTTGAACAACCAAATGACATCAGCTTCACCTTGGCTGGCTTTGCTGACAGAAATAGTGACACAAGTCCAGCTTCCCAGCAGCAGCGTGTCGTGTTTGACCAGCGACACCAGACAAGGTCGCCAGTTATCAAGGATACCGGATAACATTCAGTATGTGAGTCGGACTAGTAAAGATAAATATACAATCCGCTGCTCTGTTCACATTCGCATAACGAGTGACAAATAGCTCAGATTCCTGGCAGACTTAGACAAGGTGTTGATAGCGTGTCTGTCTGCCTGGCTTTTATTGTGTCTGACTCCCTCATGGTGTCTGTCTGTTCTGTTTTACAGGGTGAAGACTGACATTTACTTTTCAAACCTGGTCAGGATGTCTGCGATCAGAGCGCTGCCCGTGATCGGCTGCTCCCACAGTGCATTCTGCTCGTACAGTGCAAATGTGTTTTTGCTCTCTTGCAAGCTGAGCTTCTCCTGCATCCTTCGAACCACCTAGAAAAGGACACAGGAAAGTGACAGATCCACACAAACGGTTAAACTTTAAGACTGCAAAACAAAAAAAAAAAAAAGGAGAAGGTCTTTCCTGTGACTAATAAGGCTTAGTAATGTCACCAGAACATGCAAAAGCTGAGAGATATTAAGAAGTTGTGGTTTAAAGTGGAATTAAGACGAACGTGCTCGAACCTCATTGGCAGTAGTGTGTGAGCTGATGTAGAGTTGGCAGGATCCGGGGCCGGGATAATGCACAGTGCACAGCATCTCCTGCCGGCTCATCAACATCTGGATCTCCTCCCAGGATGGCACACACTCCCGACACTTGGTCTTCTCGAGGGCCTCGCTGATGAATGACGCATAGTTATCCATCTCAGACTCAGGGCTTTGGCTCTGGATCCTGCAAGAAAGAGTGGGAGTGAGACGGGTGGACGTATGGTGTGTGCGTGTGTGTGCGCGTGTGTGTGTGTGTGTGTGTGTGTATGTGTGTGTGTGTGTGTGTGTGTGTGTGTGTGCGAGTGCTTGTGCAAGTACATTTAGTAGCTTTATATTTGCCAGCAAATTGAAAATATTCAGTGTATCAAAGACAGAACTCGTTAATGCCCCTCATGTGACTCAAAGTCTGAAAAGTGTAATGTTTTGATTAGGGACTTTGCGTCATCCTTTTGATTTGACTAACTTCTTTATTTTCTCTGAGCTGGCAACGCTCGAAAGTCAATGAGGCGAAGAATGACAAATGTTCTCACTTTAGCTCTAAGGGACTTAAAAGGCTCAACATCCCTCAATCCTTCAAAGAAAAGGAAAACGGCAAAGAAAACATGTTTGACTTTGGGTAGCGCACGAAACAGGAAAAGGTGTTTCCGCTCCTGTGAACCATAGTGACCTGCCACTTCCTCCCAGTGGAGTGTCCAGGAGTGGTAGGTGAGTGTGTGTGCGTGTGTGTGCGTGTGTGTGTGCGTGTGTATGTGTGTGTGTGTGTGTGTGTGTGTGTGTGTGTGTGTGTGTGTGTGTGATGATGTTTTTTAAGAGAGGGGGCACAAATGCAGCGGACAACACAGTCCAGCTGGGGCCTTAAGTCTCACACACTTTGCGGAGTGTTATAGGTGTGAAATACAACCTGACTGAGTTATGAGCTCAGCCTTGTGTAAACATGGAGGAAAAAAAATAGGAAGGAAACAATTATGCTGTGATGTTCGTCCCAAAATACACAAAACGGAGGACAGGGAGACGCGAACAAGACAGCCTCCAACGTTCTGCCAGACACAGAGAGGCCCTCTCATTCCCTCTGAAGTCTCGCTCTCATAACTATATGGCCACAGGGTGAGATTTGTCCTGCTGAAACATAATTAGGAATGTTCCACTGGGTCTGTGTGATCCTTCCTATATTCTCCTCTCTTCATCCCTTTCTTCTTCTTTGCTCCTTTCTTGCCCCTTCCTCCTCCTGCTCCTCCTCTGCTTTCTTTCTCCTAGCCTATTCTCACTGACAGCAGACATTCCCTGGGGGTTTCTCAGGGCACTGGGGGGGGGGCGGTTTCTGGGCCCTCTGCCCAGCTCCAGTCTTAGCTCTGCCCAGCTGCAGTCTCAGCGCTGATCCACAGAGTGAGAGAGTGCGTGAGAGCGACGGCAAGACGTATCAAAACACACTGGCAGCAAGTTCCACAGGGTTATTATGAATCGCCATTGCATGCAAGTGTTCCATTAGCCAGAGGGTGATTCCCAGCGCAGACGTATAGATAGAAAATTGTAGTGGTTGGATGGCATGCCGTTTGACAAAAAATCTAAAGCAGGAGATTAGTACTGCTAATAACTTAGATTAGCATGCATGACAGAGGGGCTAATTCAGACCTGCAAATCCAGCCCTAAAACACTGGATCTGTCTGGGGGAAACATGCTAACAATGTGAGGGCACATCACGCTACTATATCTAAACTGGTGGTACACGGTGCTGGCGCCTGCTTTTTTGTCCACCGTCTAGACCCCCTGTTTTCCCTGCTACTACACACTACAACCACTGCTCACCTTCATCTGCCTGCACACAACCTGTTTCCTTCACAACATAACCAACACTGAGTCCTGCTCTGATGCCTCATTACATGGAATCGTGATGGCATTTTAATGAAAAACGAACACTGCAGTATTACCGTCTACTGACAATCATGGTTTTCATTATCTTAAGCTGTAAGCATAGATAGTTTGGCTGTAGTGTTTTCCACCTGTCTTCCACAGGACATGTCTCTGCATTGCACAAATCAGAGCCAGGAAAAACAACTAAAACCCCAAGCTTTCTCTTTGTAGTAACAAGTAGGAGGTGATTTGAACAGCTTCCTCCAGTCTGCAGGATTTAGTGTTGCTAAATCCAAGAGTAAATCGTAACTGCATGTGGGAAGTCGCACCTCTAACCGTCCAAACCATAGAGCAATATTTACACAGTTTATAGTAATAATATCAATCCCTCAAGTGAGAATATTCAATTATTTTTCATTTGGGGCAATATTTGATTTAAAATTAAATCAACTGTATCTCCTCTCCAACACTTGGGTATTTCTGTGTGTAACTGACCTTTTGAGGTGAAATCGCAGGTACTTGAGCACGGTGGGCCCAGGCAGGAAGGTGCAGCTCATGCAGGTGAGAAGCTGCCAGTAGCGGAGGTGTGCGGCAGTGTACGGGGCAGGCGTGTAGCTGGTTTGCTTCACTAGCTGGCAGTAGACCTCATCCCGGAGAGGCCGCAGGTCCAAGCAGGTCTGCAGCACGCCCTGGATGATGGGAACCGGCTCCCTCGCTGATTCCAGCTGCTGCAGGCAGTTAAAGAGCTTCACAGCCTCCTCACGCACCGAGCCGTAGCCTTTCCCACTGTGGTCTGAAAAGAGGAGACAAAAGGCATACGTTATAGGCATATAACGATCTATGTTCAGTAACTCTCAGTGAACAGAAGCAACAGAAAACAAGAGAAATCTGTATAAAACGAGATAAAATCAGGAGAAAACAGGATAAAATAAAACAGATTTAAACAAGATTTACCGAGATAAAAACAAGATGAGTAAATGCGATAAATAAATAAGGAAAATATGAGGTTGTGTCCTTTATATACAAATAATACATAAAGTTATTTGGATGAGGCAGGTAACAGTGCAAACAGAGGAGTATAAAAGGCTTCAAATTATGTTTACAGTTATCATCTTCACCTGCCACCTTACACATTACTGCCATGATAATGTGTAACGTGTACATGTTAACTACTTACATGTGTGCTCTAGGCTGCCATAGGGGAAGGGCAGCAGAGGAGCATACAGGGGCCCCTGGGTGTACTTCAGGATAGGATTGTGCTGGTAGATGTGCTCCACTACCTCAGGGTGAAACTTATTCTCCTGTAGTGCACAGATGAAAAAATGTGTGAGGTTAACAACAGCAGACACAGTAAACTTTCATTTTACTTCAGTGTGATTACAAGACAGCTTGGTGGGTGATTGTGTGTGTTTGTCAGGGGTGAATGGGGTTGACTTGACCAGGGTCACGATTCAGCTCTGGCAACTCTCAAAGCAGCAGGAAGGTCAAGTGATGACCCAGCAAACCGCACTAGCGCGACTGACACGTTATATTTTATCTGCCGGTGTCAATGAGTTTAGTGTGCGTGTGTTTGTGTCTTTCGCAGCCTATGTGGGTAGGATGCCTTCCAGCGTTACAGATGGCTTCCATGCTACTGCCCTCCAGCACCTGTTGCTCATTAGTAACGTTGCCACTGCTCTGGCTCTTCCTTGCCTCTGCAGCCCCCCGCCCCCGTCCTAGAAAAACCAGCCACTCTTTCTCTCTGACTACAAGACAAGCCTGCTTTCACCCCTCCTTAGTGGGGCAAAGTTGACACATTCTCCTGAAGTGTTTGGTGCACGCTGGTGACAGAGTCCGTGGGAATAAGATGCTGCTCTGGAACAAGGATACAGCACAACATCTATCCAAGATATTCATGACATGTATATGCGTGTTTAGGTCCACAGACCGTCACTTTCTTTTGGTCCTCCTGTGACACATGGTGATGATTGTGATGATTGAGGCCACTTTCAATTCAGCTCAGTACAACCCTGATTCCACATGTTGGAATGGTGTTTTAAACATAATTAAAAACAATATGCAATTCACAAAGAGCTGTGTTTAAAGACAACAGTTTTCTAAAGCTTTCCCGATGCAGTCATATATTTTGCATAACCATGTATTTCACAAAGTGGTGAACTTTGCTCCATCCGTGCTTGTTAATGACTGAGCCTTTCAAGGATGTGCCTTTCTTACCACTTGTTTCCTTTTTTTTGTCTGTCCTAGCTTCTTTAAAATGTGTTTACTGGCATTGAGTATTTAAATATTTGTACTGTTTTCAATTGAGTCTATGTAAAAAAAGGATGAGCTCATCAGTTTTGTTTTATTGATGTTTTCCACACAGTGCCAACTTTTGCAAAATCTGAGTTGAAGAAGCTAGTCAGCAGCTGGCTAACTAGCTAAATGCTAACCTCCCAAAAAGCATTGCATTGCCATTTCCGTCATTTCATTTTGAGTTTCAGAAGTGCTGCTAGGCTCATTTCAACAAAGCCAAGCCAATTGTTTAACATGGTTTGTTTTTCTCATGCTAAGCTACGTTAGCTTGCTGCTAGTGATTGCTATACTTAGCATACAGACATGAAAGTGGCGTCACTCTTAGCACCAAGGTGACTAAGTGTATTTACCATTACATTCTCTTCTTTTTAAAAAAGAAAGTGGCCATTTAGTACAACTTGGGTCTTGTTTTCTGTTTTTACAGTTTTCACCATTACTTTAACATTGTGCTAAATGAAGAAATTGTTCAGATTTGATAATTTGCCAATGTTAAGACAAGGACAGTGGAGGCAAGACACACAAGGGATTGCTGTTTTTGTGATGGATGTTTAAGATGGACACTTTACATTATAGCTAGCTTTCATTTTCTATTCCAATAAGTTTAATATGCCACTATTGCATCAGATTTTACTAACCTGATGAACAGTGTTATTATGGACAGGCATGATTACCTGATCAACGTGTAATAAACCAGAATTATCTTCAAAATGCAATGTGTGGCAGATTTAACATTCAGTTTACTCATCTAATCTTTTTTCAGATCTTCGCTCCATTTTTCTCTCTTTCACACATGGCCTCTGGTTGCAAGTCCAAGGCTAAAACTGCAATCCTGGCTCTCCCTTGTGAATGTGGCTGGAACATGAATCTATGCTTTAAAGATAAGTGAGCGGGCCTGTTCACACAAAGCCTCTTCTGTTCATTTTCTCTTTGATTTTTGCAGCGGCAGTCCTAATCTCACACTCAAAAGGGAACATACCTCGCCTATTTGAGAAAGTGTGCCTGTGTGTGAGGGTGAGAGAGAGGAAGCAGCCAACTGAGAGAGAGAGACTGCGAGAGAGAAACGCTGAGGACGAGTCTTCAGGGGGGAAAAAACCAAAACAATTAACAAGGAGAACTTTACAAGCAGGCCCCCTCTGCTCCTCCAGAATACAAACTTGGCCCCTCCTGGTGGAGCAGACAGGGGCAGACGGAGGCAAGCAGATTAACCACTTTCTTTGAGATTAGAGACTCTCGTTGGGAGATTACGCAGACAGGAGGCCAGGCGAAGGACTGCTTATCTTGCCCTGCTGCTTCACGCCAAGCCCTCCTCCACCTCCTCTGCCAAAACTGCCCCGTTTTTCACCCCCAGGGGCAGACTGATGCAAGACGTGTCATCTGTCTGCTCAATGAGATTCCAGCATGCTGTGCTCTCTAGCAACCCCTGTTCTAAAAATACAGCCATCCCTTAGAAATGCACTTCATTCTCCTTCCTTGAGAGAAGGTGAATCGAAAGGCATCTTTTCAAATCCCTTTAATCCAAATTTTCTGAGCACTCAATAATTGGAAATACCTTTTTCTTGACACAACCACTCTGCTTCATTTCTGTTTTTATGTTCTTTCCAAGCGCAGTAGACTAATATAAGGTCATGTAGAGGAGAAAGGCAAGAAAAGAAAACTTTGGACCCCGCCAAGGATGATTTAAGAGAGGGGACCGACCACTAACGACTTTTGAATAGAATATGCTGTAACACCAGAGATGACGGGTGCATGACACACATCCCGAAAGCCAATTATCTGCTTCACAACAGCCAAACAGAGAATATATTTAAACAATTGTGTTGGCACTCTGGCTTGAGTCATAAAGGAAGCCTACCACATGCCTCGTAGACCTCATTTTGGGGAAAAGTCACCGAACTCTCTAAGCGTTTTTGTTTAATCAGATGTGACTGCAAATATTTATATATGCAGTTCTTTATGTTATGGCTGTAGTCATAGCTCTTTCCATTCATTTAGATTGAGGCTTGGTCTTGTTAGCCTTCCTAAGGACATTGCCAAGATGGCTGCTGCATGGCGGGACTTGCCTAGGAGGACTTTGACCCTGCCCAATGAGGCTGTGTAGTTTCCGTGGTAACAGAGCAGGGGCAAACAGTAACTGCCTGTATAAGGTTTGGTTGTTTGGTTGTTTGGTTGTTTGGTTGGTTGGTTGGTTGGTTGGTTGTGGGACCCACCTCAATGTCTCGAATCAGGAGCTGTGTCGGCGTTTCCACTGGTGCTTTGGTATCAATGATCTTCTGGATGGCACATGCCCAGTGCACGGCCTCGTTGAAGTGCTTGGTGTACAGCCTGTAGCAGTGTTTCCTCCCATATACTGTGATGCTCCAGTAACCTGAAACAAACACACAAAAACATGTTACAGGTCCGGCACTTGAAATCCACACTCCACCTCATCTCATGACAGTGTAATTTCAGCAGACAGGGAACAGTGAAATGTTCCCTGCTCTGGACATCCCGCATATCTGGCCTGACTCACTCTCTTTCGCTGACTTCCTCTCTCGGTTTCACAGAGGACCAAAGGTCAGCCCGAGAGGAACCTCAGACCACGCCAAAACCAAACAAGAACAGTTATTCTACAGATGAATTAAGACACAAATGTTAAACCTCTTAGTGAGTCTTCTTGTGGACAAGCCGCAATAAAAGTAAAAAAAAATAAAAAATACATGCTTCCTCCTTGTGCAGAGGAAGTATTAGACATACCCCAGGCAGCCTGGCCTGATCCGCAGCCCCATGGCTGTTATCAGGCTTTCCTGCTACGTGACTTGGCACCATGTCCGTCTTTGTTTAGGTTCTTTGTGAAGTGCTAACTCAAAATTAAGAGGTTTTACAACTGAGATTATGACATGGTCCTATTGCCATTGCCTGCTTTGAGCCTGTCTGGTGCCTGTACATTAACTACGCTGTAAAAGGACAGTGATATTAAAGGGAACTGATTTTTAACAGTAACAATTTAGACAGAGGAAGTAAATATTTCAGGCAACTCTTGTGTGAACATTTTCTCAGTGGCTTCAGAGGAACACAAAGTTGTTCAGTACTGAAACGGCCAAAAGAGCTTGTGACAAAGCCACTGTGAAACAGTGAACTTCTGTCCAGAAAGTCCCCTGGATTACTGAGTTACTAAGAACTACGTTTCGTTCTGGGTTCATACAATGGTTTCGATATTTTAAGTTGTCTGGTGAAGTCACCAGGACATAATCCCCTCCACCAGTGGATATACAGATGTAGACAGAGGGCAACATGATTGAGAGAATTGCTAACGCATTAAAAAAGTCATCCCCATGTCCCTGCCTATGTCACAAAGACTTTCCTTTTATTCTCTATGGCTTTTGTTTCCCTCATCCCAGAAAAAGGAAGGGAGATGCCCCTGTTGATTACTCAAACTGTGAGGTTTCTAGACCAACCTTGAGCCACATTTTGGACAAAAAACACAGCTGGGACTTCCCAATCTAACTCAGAATTGCAGTATTCATAGGAAGGGAGAGGGGACCGCATGACGGCACTTAGCATTTCAAAAAACCCAGAGCAACTTCCTAGGAGTTTTTAAAAAAGTGCACCGTATCGAATGAACACAGGTTTTTTTCTTTCTTTTTTTTTTTACTATACTCTGCAGAGATTACGGGCAAGGACTTCTACATGAGTGTGAGTCAGCTATTCATCAGCCCTTCTGTGTTCCCCCTTACCCGTCTCCTTGTATGTCTGCTTGTCTGGCCAGATGACGGAGCAGAGGTTCGTGAGGACCAGCGTGCCAAGTCTGCGGGCTCCTTTCTCTGGTCCGCTGTAGTAGTCGAGGGAATCCTGGGTCAGCACGAACCAGTACCGACGCTGCTTGATCCAGTTGCCGCGCACCTCCCGCAGCAGCCACCCTTTGAATAGGATACACACACACACGTCAAATGACAATGCAACTTGAAAAAATTAAATGTCACACTGGCTCTTGTACAAGTCAGTAAGAGTTTATGATATGATATGATATGATATGATATGATATGATATGATATGATATGATATGATATTATACGATACAATATAATACCATATGATATGATACAAAATATTGTCATTTTTGCAGATAGGTCCTCCTCTACCTCCTGCAAGCTCTACCCAGGTGCCACTCCCCACCTAATGCTGGGTTTCATTGTGGTATCAAACATACAAAACCTTGTATGTATTGTGCACAGCATCCAGACATCATGACAAGCATGTCACTGGAAAGGTCTGGATGCTAAGTGGGCTAGTCATGGAGCTAATATACCAGAGCAGCCGTACCATGTCTTCACTGAGAATAATCCCTAAGGCATGTAATTGTCTATAAAGTTTGCTGCAGCCTGTATGTGACTGCCTTGTTGGGGTAAATACTAGGGGATAAAAATACAGTCAGTTAATGGCATAGGCATTAAAGCCTGCATGCAGCCAACATAATTACTACTTTAGAGGTTGACAGAGTGAGAAAGGAGGGAAAGAGAGGAGAGAGAGAGAGAGAGAGAAAGAGATGTCCTGGAACAGTGTGACAGAGTAAAGCAGATATGCTTTTAGCCAACTCATAGGCATGCCCATTGGTCTTGCCAGGCCTGGCTCTACAGTGCAAAACTGTTGTGTTCCCAAAGTCCTAAGGGTTTGGAAAGACTGCAACAAACCAGACCCACTGTTCCCAAACAGCCGTGAACTTTTTCTCCCCTCCCTCGGCTATGTGTGCAAAAAAAATATTTAATCTTAAAGTGGATAAATAAACTAGTTGGCAGAACTCTGTCCAGATGCTGCCTGGAGAGAAAAACAAGAGGATGAAAGAATCCTGGTAGAGGGTCACAGTTCATCCAGAAGGCTGACGGAGGGACTGGCAGAGGGTCATAACAGGCTACCTGGACCGAAACCAGGCAGAGTGGGAACATTTGCGGAGGCACGGCACTGCCTCACACCGTCAGTGTATCACGTGTAGGGTGGCTGTGCATGTGTGTTTGTATGGCTTCTGCATGCATATTTAGCAGTCGTTTTAAAGGAACAATTAGGCAATGTACCTTCAGCTTCCTGCTCCGTGAGAACAGCAATGACGCCACACCAGCATCACAACTTCCCCCTGTGGTTAGCAAGCTGCATGCCACCTGTCAGCCAGCACCCACTTCGCCTCAATCTCTCTTCGCTCTGCTCTCACACTCCTCCTATTTACCTCCATCTCTCCAATTTCTCTTTTCTCCATTTTCATCTTTGCGTTAAAGGGATTTTTTTCAGGCAGTGCCAAGCTTCCACTGCCTTACTTCTACTCCAAAGTAAAAATAAAGGGAGGGGCGGCGGGGGGGCAAACAGCTCAGCCTCCCAGGCTATGTTTCCTGTTTAAGAATGCTTCTATATGATATAAGTGGCATGTCTGAACCCACCATAAACCCACCCAATATAGCCCAAAGCAAAAACCCTGGAGGTACTTAACACCACATCAGAGGGGGCCAGCATCAAAACCCAACGTGAAACGGATAAATAAAAACCATGAGGTAAGTCAGGCTGAGCTCGCTGACAGACTGGATGTGGGACGGGGGAGGCAGACAAGCTGACTGGGCGACAGACATGGAGAGAAGGGCATTCCTGCTACCTTGACGCCTCTGTGACAGACATGGGACGCCTCACAGATGCTGCTCTTTTTGGGAACTTTAAACAGTGATAAGGAAAGGCAAAAAGAGAGAGAGAGAGAGAGACGGAAAGAGTCCCAAGACCCCTTGCATATCCCTCCCATGGCCCCCCATCTGGATCCCATCTCTGTGGCCTGCTAATGTCTCCCCTGGGGGCCACGGCTCGCCCTTAATTTGTTTCATTTGTGACCCCTGACCTCCAGCGCCCTGCCCCCCCATACACAGTGAGCAAACAATCCCTCTCTGTGCATTTGCATCTCTTTACTGCGATCCTCTTAAATACTTGATGTTTGTTCCACAAATTTTAAAATATTTCATGAAACATCAGCATTGTAAATAAATAAAAAGTTCAATTCCAACATTTGTTTTTATGCACATATTTGCAGGCATAAGGATGATGGCAATTCACAAATAACTAATTTATGAATATCAGTAGAATTAAAGCACTATTTCACTTGAGGCAAGTATTTTTCTCTTCAAACACTAAAACTCTAAGTTCAGCTCCTGAACTACAGACAAAACACTGAGCTCATACAAATGCCTTTTACTGTCACTGTACATGAACAACAGGATTCATGTTACAAATTGTATTTAAAAAATCAAAATTCTGACAAATTATGAGAATATGTTTGTTTTTCTGTTGCTCTAATAAAGTCTATTTACTAAGCCTGTTAATACTGTCAGCGACAGAATTCATATTTTGGTAAGTCAATAATTTGAACAGACTTGTGAAATGAAAGAAACACTTTCAAAGGAAGTCAAACTTGCAGATACGAATAATAAATAGGAACTTAACTTTATGTATACACACAAGAAACTCATAAATAACTTTTGTTCCTCCTTTTGAATCAAACAGAGCTTGAGCAGCTCTGCGCCGTGTGAGCAGCATTTCATTTCAGCTGTGAATCAACAAAGGTGTGTCAATGTCCATGGCTTTATTTCAATTCATTCTTTACATCCGCAAGGCTGTTGGCCTATTTTAGATACCGGTGCAATATTAACCCCGTATAGTCCCAGGAAGCCCTGCTGAAAACAACAAACAAACAAACTTCAGATCAAGGAGAAAAGCCCCAGTGAAGGAGCTGCCCTGAGGAATCCAACTGCTGCAATACTGGCTGTAACAGCGAGATCAGCTGAAGGATGGGGGAGTGGGACAAAATCTGAATTCCCAAGTGACAGTGTAATCAATGGCCCGAGGAAAGAAACTGTCCTCGGTTTTCTAGGAAAGCTCCTCTCCTCCGACAGTGAGACAGGGACAGAGAGGGGACAGCAGCGAGGGAGGGGCACTAGCCGAGGGCGCATAGTAACTGCTGTCAGAATTAGGCAATCTGACTGCCGCCATTCCAAACAGGACGTAACTTATCCAAGTGCAGGCATTTTACTGCTCCCTTTCAGGAGCAAGCCAAGAAGAGAGGGAAAAAAAAAGAAAAAAAAATCTCACAGAAATATCTTATGAGATCATTCCTCAAAAGCATCAGACACTCAAGACAGCGCTGCTGATGCCAGTAGCTATCCTTACATGAACACTCAGAGCGGGGAGGAGAGAGCAGGAGCTGCTGTGGGCCACATGTGGTCACAGGGTGGCTGGCTACGGGGCGACAGCACGGCATGGAGCTGCGACAGTGCTTATTAGGAGACAATTAGGGTAATGAATTACATACTACACTTAATGAGACAGACAGCACCGACGGGAGTCTGCCAGGACCTCGTTTATTAACTGAAGGACTACATAGGGCTGCAACTACAGATTAATTTAAATTTAATCTACACCCAGTTTTTTGATTAATCTATTCGATGTTTTGTCTGTAGACTTTCAAAAATATTTAAAAAGACAAAGGAGATTAGTTCAAATTGAATGTTTTGTCTGACATTTCACAACTTAAAGGTTTTGCATTGACATACATTTAAAAAAAACCCCAGTAAAATCTTGCCTAAATTAAGCTGAAACATTCATAGGTTTAGCATTTTGTTTACATTATCAGCTGCTGAGCAAAGTTTTTTGTAGATACACTACAACTGAAAATTTGCAGGTAGATGCATTCAGTTGAAGGAACACCAGAGTAATGTTGCTGTGATTCAGACTCACCTTTGACCAGCAGTTCAGGCTCTTCCTCCATGCCCATCTTATTCTTCTCGATGATCAGGCTCTTCATCTCCTCAGACACCTCTGAGACAGTGTGCCTGCGTGGAGGAGCAAGAAGAGAATGTAAATAACTTCACTTCCCTCTCGACTCCAGTCTTCCTGCGACTACTCCCTCCCATTGGTTAGCTAATTGGCCCAGAGACACACAGTTGGCTGTGAACCCCCCCCATGTGACACTGTGCCAACTACACGCTCTCTGCGGGTCACACGGGTGGGGAGGACTGGAAGAAGTGCCATGAATATCTGTCCTCCTGCATTCTCCTGCTTTCCCTCCCTAGCAGCGCTCGGGCACACAAACACACACACACTGATACATACCACGCCACTGTGGACAGCTCGTCTCTCTTTTATCACTCGAGCCCGAGCTGGCGACTGAAAATAAACGTGACAGAGCGACGCCGGCCTGACTCCCAGCCAGCCGGCTCACGCCGGTCAGAAGGAGGCAGAAGGTTCAAGAGGTCACAGGCTTGAATAGTTAAAACCAGAAACATCAAAAACATCTGTAAATCTGCAGAAACCGTCGTCTTTCTTTCCCTCTTTTATGCCTCATGATCATGTTTGCAAACTAGCTCCACATACATGATGCAGCAACATCTGGCCAGGCCATGTTGAGGACAAACTCAGACTCCGTTATCACAGGCCAAGGTCCATTTCCAGTCTATTAGAGAGTTTGAAGGCTTTATCTCTCTTCTTTGTTTATTTTAATCATTCGTTTGTTTTCTCTGTTTCCTGGGTCTAAGTAGCATGTGATGTACAAGTGACAAACTCCTCCTTCCTTCCTGCTCTTTTCCTCCAGGGATTGTTGCTCAGGAAATGGATCGAGCCCTCCCTCCCAGGGATATTTGGCCTCTAGTTACCTACCCCCTTCTCCAGCTGATTTATATCAGTATTGATCCGATCATTTCCGGAGGGTTCCTGCTCACGGAAGGCAGCAATAATCAATGAGTCTGAATATAGCCTTATCTGTTAGCTTACAAGACTGCAGAGGCCATTTCCTTTCTTTTTGTGTGTGTGCGGACCTGATCCTGTCTATACTATGGTTTATCAGCTTGACTTCTGTGACATAACTCCCAAACAATACCTATTATGCTTAAATTAACACAATTTGTTTCCTTCATGAAATGTTGCTCTTGACCGACTCGCATTAGCCCTGTATGTTCAAATGTCATGAAAACTTTACAATGTAGGCCAGTGTTTCTGTATGTGTGTGTGTGTGAGTGTGTGTGAACTGGTTCAGGGCATCACCAGACAGCAGAGGTGAGAGGGAGAAAGTCGTGATCCTGTCATATTATACCCGGTCAGGCTGTGTTACTAAGCCGAATCGCCTGCTACAGCAGCAGCCTCTGACAGCCCCTGCATGCACAGACCCCACTTAAAGGTATTAAAATAAACACAGATATGTGACGACGTCTCTTATTTGAGGTTGTTAATAACCCCTGCTACATAACGGAGACATGCACGCACACAGGCAGAGTTAGTCTGCATGCAGTCAAAACCAGAGACGGATTAGATTTATAGAGAAACTACGCCTCGGCTGGAGAATATAGACTGGTGTGCACAGCGGGGGTGTCTATGTTCAGTACCTTGAGTTATTGTGCTCTGTTGTGTGTGTGTGTGTGTGTGTGTGTGTGTGGGCTTTCACCCAAAATGTCAATACCAAAAAAACAAAAGGAACAATGATTACACTCAGTTTCTAAACCTCAATTTAGTATAAACTAATATTATATTTCTGTATTTCTAAACTTATAAACAACTGGTGTAACCTGCTGCAGATTTGAACCGACAGTCGAGGAGGTTATGAGGTACACATGTTCGTACATCTTGAAAGAATATTCTCGCAGTCAAAAATCATACTTGGCTCTCGTGTCGGCAGCAGATTTCTAAGCAGTGTGGGCATTTTGCCACACTGCTAGCACAGACAGAAATCTGTTTTTCTGCCTCTGACTTGTCTGCCCCCCATTTTTAACCCGGAGCACTTTTTAAGTCGACTATATTGTTGACAATATCAGAGGAATCAAAATGTCACAATAACTCTTAACTCTGGTAAAATGTTGAAAGTTATAAAATGACTCTAAATTGATGTTCGCTGCTCAGTTAAGTTAAGTAACAGCTCAGTAAGAGAATAAATATAAATACATCATCTACTGAACACACACGCAGACCGAAACACTAACAAACCACATACATACTGCAAAGCCTTAAGTAGTTACTGAACAGAGTGTGTAACATTTTAACAAATTAAAAGCTTTACACAGACTTCCTGGACCTAAACACACTCAGTCAGGTACAGTTCATCAATAACATTGTTAGCCTGCTCTATTTTTGTTAGTGCACGTGCAACAGGAAAATTTCTTTGATGTCTTAAGTGTAAAATATTGGAGGGCTCAAGGCTTTGACTGGATCTTTTTCTGTTGAAGCACAATGAAAAACAACATGTATCCATACATGAAGACAGAAATTCTAGAGTCTTCTAGTTTCACACACACACACACACACTTAAATTCTGTTGTTGAACATCTGCATGCAACGCTTCAATCTATACAGTCTTTCCCATCACACTTAAATCTGTGCTGTAACAAAATATAAGAAGGCTGATGAATTCAGCAAACTGTAGATGTGGGGGCTTTGGGATCTCCACAGCTGTCCAGCAGCCCTAAAAACCCCAACCTTCATACAAAACCCCAGCCCCCCCATGCAACCGCCCCCACATTCCCAGAAGTCCCAGCAGAGGCCGTGACGGTGGGGCCTTCAGTGGGCAACTTCCTGTGGAGTGCAGGAAGCAATTTGACATGGGGATTAGACAGCACGGAGAAGAGCGCGAGTTCACATCTACAGACAGCATCTCTCTTTCTCTCTCTCTAGACAGCAGCTACTGCAGAAGAGGAGCATCATTTGAATGTCACGCAACCTAACTGCAGAAGCTTGAAATGTGTTGAAAATCAAGGTATTTCTTCTCCTCTGTTTGAGATCAGCACATTGCACAGTAGTTTTTCTCCTTAAAGAAACACTGACAAGGAAGTGCTTCTGCCTCAAAAGAAAATAGTGCTGCATGGGAAACAGGTGTAACCCCTTAACCATAATGTGTTTATGAGAGCAAGAAGGAAAATGATCAGCAGCCCAGATCACATAAAGGTTGTCCCCAAAAGTAGGAGAGAGGGTGAAGTCTTGGGGGAAAAAAAATCAGTGAGAAAGAGAAGAAAAATAATTTGAAACATGACGGGTAGGATTTCCACACACTGCACGCACAACCACACTGATCTGATTCTATAATAAATCTAAAAACTATATTTACAGCCTGTGTGCAGTCGTGTGAGTGTAAACGTCCTCAAGCTTCTGCACAGAACTGAGAGAATGTGAAGTCCAAAGCCAATGAAGCCCCTCAGTTACTGTGTGATATGTGACTGGTGATGAGATGAGCTGTTCAACACTCATCTATCCATCTCTGATCGTCACTACAGACCTTCCAACACCATGTTCTCCATCCAGATACAGACCTTTATAACTGAGCTTTGTGTATTGGCTGATATCAAATCCTGATCTGATACAAGTGTTGAGAGAAAAAAATAAAGATAAACAGCTGCATGGATGATGATGATGGATGTTGGATATAATCCATTAAGCTGGTGTTTAAGGTGTGTTGGTGTTTGGTGGACAAATGGGAGTCAGCAGGGCTCATTTCTAATAAATGGATTTGTAAATAAATTCTTTATCTTATAAAACCACTTAATAATATATATCTGCCAATAAACCCATGACATTAACAATTTAAAATCCTTTTAACACTTTAAAATTCACTCCTGCTCAGGTTTAGTTAGGTGCAGCTTTCTTATGAATTACATGACGTCACCAAATTCCAGGTCAGAAAGATAAAGCAGTTCGTGGACCCGCCCTAACAGGTGTAACACAACTAACAGGAGAGTCAAGGAGATGTCAATCAAATACAGTGTCTACACACCCACACAGCCCTGAATCAGTCAAGTTAGTGGAGAAAAAAAAGGGACCTGAGTGGCTGTAAGGTAAGGTAGTGAGTTTTGTATCAGCATGAGACCAATCAATTTTTATTGCCACTGTACTTAAGGCTGCAGGGACTTTAACTACTTCAATGCAACCTCACTGGCTGTAAATCTGGTCCGACACGGCGGCCTTGACCCCGATCTGTATTCCACCGTGATTATGTGATGAGTAATAACTGCAGCTATTGTTGAAGGTACGGTTTCATTGAGGTTCAAAATCGTTAAGGGATCAGCTGCTCTGCTGCCAGATCTTTTAATCCGTAATTACGAGTAAAACTGGAAAAACGGTTCGCAGAAGCCTCCCAGCTGTAATTAGGTCAGATATACTGGGAATTTCTCATTTGGGGAAAAAAAAAAGAACATCTCTGATCTAAAATCACTGGGACGCTGTGTAAAGCAAATAAAAGTGACTGCCCTAATCCTTTTTGACATATGCTTAAATATAAAACAGTACAAATAAAAAAAGATTTCATGTTTCACCCCTTCAACTTCATTGATTTTTGTAACATAAGCCTACTGGGAAAGTTATGGATATCTCAAAACACCTGTTCGGGTCTACTACAGGTAAACAGGCTAACTGGTGACGGGTGATAGTATCTTGATTGGGTAGGAAAGGGGCATCCTCAAAAGGCTAAACCTTTTTTGAATTCAGGATGTGTATTAGTTTAAACAATCCACAGGCCAAACGGCTGCAAAGCCTTGATAGCAGTTACATCAATTACATCTAAGTATAACGGAACAACAGTAATACATTTAATTCAGTTCGAGCTGTAACTAATAATTATCTTTTTAACCGGTTAATCTGTTGATTGTTTCGTTAATTTGATTACTTGCTTTGCCAGTAAAAAGGTAAGAATATCTAGATCTAGTTTCAGTAGCTAAAGAACACAGAACACTGCAAAGGTAGCTAAGGCTAACAGAGGGTTAAACCCTGGGTGAGGACAGCTAAGTCTGATTATGTTCTTCCCTTTCCAGCATCATTGATTGCAGTACTATTTACCCTATAAAGCTACAGACTTAATGACTCCAATCAACAGCACACTGGCTGCTCCCACATCCAGAAACAAGGTCATCACAACTGATGAGCTTATTGTCTGCAGTCCTTTCATGGTGACAGTGATGGTGACACACTTAAATCCACCAAGAACGAGCTGCACAATGAGCTGATTAGTATGTGTCTGTCTGCTGGTAGCTGCTGGAGCGATGAGTAATTGATTTCAGTCCAGGGTCTAATCAAAACGGCGAGAAGCTAATTAAAGTTAGAAAAACAGTGTCCTTGCTCTCGGGCATGGATGACCGCGGTGGAAACAGTGGAGACACTTTCCAGCATGTAAAGCGAGTCCTTGTGACCACAAGGAACATGCACGGTTGGCAAAAATGACCCTTGTGTCACAGAAGCTCAGAGAGATTTATATGGTGGAGAAAATGCACGGATGAGTCCAAAAAGCTATTTAAACAGATGACTTTTGTCGATCCAGCCTCACATACTGCACAAAAACAGCAGCCATACATTAAAAGGCTCACAATTTATTAGATATCAGAACAGGAAACAGGAATACAGAGCATTTCCTGAGATGATCTTTCATTATAAAAAAAACTCTGGGTCATACTGTAGCACTAAATAATCAGTTTCTCTCTGCAGAAATCCATTTCTCTCTTCCAAGTCTCTCTCCCCTCCCCCACAGTGCATGCTGACTGCAAGGGCCTCTGGCTGAAGCTGGGCTGGTGGGAAAATGGGAATGTGGTGATTAAGACTGGGCCTATATGACCTCCCAGCTAAAAATACGCTGTTTACCCAAGACCACTGCCAAGAAACTCTGGACTAGGCGAAGGGGAGAGGAAAAAAAAGTCATGTTTTGAGAAAGGAGGAGGAGGAGGAGGAGGGGGCCCTGTGTGTGTATGTGTGTGTGTGTGTGACAGGAAGTCTGAATTTTGTGACTGAAGGAGTGTGTTGATCAGCAAGAAATTTTATGATGCAGAGTGTAAGTGACTTCTCAGTTCGAACGAAGTCACTGACGGTAAAACTCATGTGATGTGAATTCAAACCTTCTATATTTACTGATGTTGTAAACGGGGCCAGTTTGTGATGGTTGGATGGTTGACAGACAGGCCGACAGACACTCAGACAGGCAATTATCGTGGGGCCCACTTCTGAGTTTTTTCACGCAAACACCCACATTTCAACATACACACCATACTCTATCTAACACACATTAATGTAAATTCACACACATGAAGTACATTCTGAATCATCTGTCTCTTTCAGCCGTTATAGCCTGGCAGCCCACACCGAAAAATGTCAAAATTTCACTGTCAAAGGCTGCGAAAGACAAAGGGGGGCCAATGAGAAAGCAGATGCAACAAATGGCAAGAGAGGGAGATGGAGAAGTCCTCAAGTGTCCACTTTCTCTTTGGTACAGTTTGTACTCTGCTCTGCCTCAGCTATGAGGAAGAACTTGAGTGTCAGGAAAGTTGGGATGAAAAAAAAAACAGTGATGATGAAAGACAGATCTGAGTGTGAGCACAGCAGGAGGGTACAAGCTGCTGGGCACTTTGTGCTGACTGCGAGAGACAAAAGAGAGACCCTGCACTGTCTGGACGCAGAGAAATGTCCATCGCACACACTCCCAGTGAGAGAGGTCACCGCAAACACACAGCTAATCGATTACAGGACTCCTGAAATGGGGAAAACCGATTTTATTGTTTGAAAACTTTAATCTCGGCAGGGTTCCTATGTTAAGCAACAAATTCAAAGACTATAAAGGACTTTCAAGGCCTCAAATTATAGTCTGAGCAAGGGATAATGATTAATGACTGTTACAACATTGAGAAATTTTATAATTAGAACTAACAGGCTCTACAGAAGCTCACAGACAATAAATAAACACAGAGGGAGGCTTGAATGTGTAACCACTTCTCAGTTGTGGTGTGTTATTGTGATGCTACAACGTGGCCTCATGCCTTTTCTGACGCATGAGAGCAAAACAATACGCATGTGAAGAAAAAAAAAGAAGATGCAACTTGTGAGAGACGCACATGCTTGCAGAGAAGCGTCCCCTTTTTAAAGTTCCACATGGTCAAAAAACAGCTTGCTCTGCGCCACATTCAAACGCAATTTCAGCACACTCAAATACATTGGTAATAAACCACTGTATCACTAAATTCTGGGAGAGCCCCGTAATGGCCCACACACACAGATCTGTTTCTGCACCCACCACTCTGTTTTGGACAGATTTGGGCCTATTTCCCTCCCTAAACACACATCATGCTTGCAGCGTGAAGAATTATCTGAGCATTACCATATTAACCTCAGTCTGCAGGACCAACATAAATCCCCCCCATTTGTCAACATCAAATCTGAGCCATTTTTCAAACTAATAGTTGAGATTAATGTCTCCTTCTGGACACTTCAATTCGATTGCTCAATAAAAGTACAAAGTAAACCGGAGCTGCCCTGCCTGTAACATGAGACTGAAGATAAATGGATATGGCACCATTTACTGCATCACAATGCCCTGATTTATCAGAGCCTGACTTGGCTTTCCCTCTATACAGCTGAACGTCTGGGTGTGTTCAGTTATTGGCCAGGTAATGAGCGCGCACTACGCTCTCTAATCTCTGCACCAAGTGTGGAGATTACAGCCAGACTCTTAACACACTGGCTTCATAACCAGTAGTTAATTATGCCATATGACCTGAGGCCACCTCCAACGTATTGTAGAGGTGATATACACACACTCATGCGTGCACACGCGCGCGCGCACGCGCACGCACACACACACACACACACACACACACACACACACACACACACACACACACACACACACACACACACACA